>VOPJ01004738.1:0-51234 GCA_014673585.1 Semibalanus balanoides
GCCCTTTTCAACTTCCCTATGGTGCCCTTTCCGACCACAATGGTGTGCCCCTACCACGTTTCGGGACGCAATGGAAAATCCTTAAAATATACCCTGCTGTAATGCACGGCTTGTAGTTGCATTACTGTAGACTCTGCGAGTCTGCATTCCTAAGCGCGCAGTGTTCCGCATCGCCGCCCGTAGTTCAGTGTGCACCGCCGGTTCACTGTGCACACATTGCACTCATTGCAGACTGTGCACAGTGTGCACAGTGTGCACAGTGTGCACTGTGCACTGTGCAGTGACGTGCGACGTCTCCGCCTGCCGTGCGCTGGCGTCTGAATGGACTGGGGGGGGGCTCACTGGGGCCTCCCATTGAGAGGCCGCCTGACGGAAGACACCTGGCAGACACGGTGGGAGGGAAGCTGGGAGGGAAGAGCTGCCGACCGGCGCTGACCGCCGACCGCCGGCACCGTGCCGTCTGCAGCGCCAGCCGGTCTCTTAGCCGGTCTCCTCTGCAGCTCAGCTGAGCTGCCGAGACGCCGCCGGCGGCGCCGCGGCCGTCTAGAGAGACGAACGACCGTGCCGGCACGCCGAGCACGTCCGGGCACGGCGGTCTCATGGCCGTGCTGAGGTCGTACCGCGACCGCAGCGCGCGTCCACGGGGCTGGAGCGCCGCCGCCCCCGCCGCCCCCGCCGCCCCCGCCGCCCCCGCTGCTACTACGACTATCCACGTCAGCAGGATTAGGGGGCGTAGTGCGCTGTACAGCTGACATAACTCCAGTCTCCAGTCTCCGGCTGCATTACCTTTCAGAAACTATGCCACTGTATATGGCCACCACATTTCTATACAAATATTAACATGGAAATAGATGTTGATAAAATGCCTTCCTTTCAGATAATCTTATATTCTTGGGAACGTAAATTAATCACTCGTGAAATAAAAGTAACTATCAAAGGTTTTAGAACTTCCAAAATGCAGTGTTTAATGAACTGATAATTTGCAATCGAAGCAATTACACAAACACTTAAGACATATACACAGACATATTGTTCAGCATATCATCCCCTAGTTATGTTAACCCCCACCTTAAGCCATGAATGCACCAACAAATGCAATAAGCAAACAAATAATCCCTCAGTAGCGGAAAGTGGGCGGTGACTGGCCGCCGCGGGAGGGGGTGGGGGGGGGGAGGGAGGATGACGTGCTACCTGACTGCACTGGCTGGAATGCGACGGCGGCGGTTGCGGCCGCGGTGGTGGCGGCGGTGGCAGCGGTGGCGGCGGTGGCGGTTCCTTCTCGCGGCATGTCGCGTGTTACTGCTGGTGTCCAGACAGAAACTATACCGCTGTCTGCTGTCCAGACAGAAACTATGCCGCTGTCTGCTGTCCAGACAGAAACTATACCGCTGTCTGCTGTCCAGACAGAAACTATACCGCTGTCTGCTGTCCAGACAGAAACTATGCCGCTGGCTAGCTGTCCAGACGAAACATAGCCGCTGTCTGGCTGTCCAGACAGAAACTATGCCGCTTCTGCGGTACAGACATAACTATGCCGCTGTCTGCTGTACAGACAGAAACTATGCCGCTGTCTGCTGTCCAGACAGAAACTATGCCGCTGTCTGCTGTCCAGACAGAAACTATGCCGCTGTCTGCTGTCCAGACAGAAAATATGTCACTTTCTGCCCCCTTCCCTCTCCCCGTTTTACTTTATATTCAATCACACTATCTTTTGCATCTCGCAGTGTGTTGGTTTGTCCGTTACAGCTTCCAGTTCTTCTGATCAGACGGGGTCACGTGACATATTTCCTTTCAAACTGCCGATGACACTTACCCTCGGCCGTCCAGACTGCCGATATCACGTGACCCTCAGCCATCCAGACTGCCAATATCACGTGACCCTCCGCCGTCCAGACTGCCAATATCACGTGACCCTCTGCCGTCCAGACTGCCTATATCACGTGACTCTCCGCCGTCCAGACTGCCTATATCACGTGACCCTTCGCCGTCCAGACTGCCTATATCACGTGACCCTCCGCCACCCAGACTGCCAATATCACGTGACCCTCCGCCGTCCAGACTGCCTATATCACGTGACCCTCCGCCGTCCAGACTGCCTATATCACGTGACCCTCCGCCACCCAGACTGCCGATATCACGTGACCCTCCGCCGTCCCAGACTGCCTATATCACGTGACTTGGCAGTTGCCGCCGATGCGGATTGCGGACGGAGACACATTGCGTACCCATCCAGGATGGAACTAAGTAGGCTCGTTGCTGTTGGTAACATTCCCTGTGTCGTCACCGTTGCTCTCTCAGACAGATCTGTTTCCTCCGTCCGCTACGATGGTGACGGCAGGGGCGCACCCAGGTACCTCAGACGGGGGGGGGGCACCTCCACTGGCGGATCCAGAAAGTGTTATTTTGACAGTTTGGGGGGCAAATTTCCAAAAATTAGTCGCATGATTCTTGAAAACTCATCGGTTTCGCTTGCTTATGGCATCAATAAACTGATTTAAAACAAACTTTCTCTAGTAAAATTGCTTAGTTTTCGACAAACTCAGGAAATGTGTCAAATTTGCGCCGATTTTGGGTGGTTTGGGGGAGGGCCATGACACCTTTGGCCCCCCCCTGGATCCGCCCTTGGGCACCTCGCCACACCAGTCCATGACCATATCCGATAGTCCATGTCCAACATCGCGCTGATCTTCCTCAGCGTGTTTGTGACGATTTTTCGTGTTCTCTCCGACGCGACTGATGTCTCGCTGATGCTAGCAGCTCTGTCGAGATGCTGGGCGTGATCTCGGACGCCGAGCAGCGCGACAGTGGAGACTGGAGGCGCGGGCAGCCGTGGTGAAGCAGTCGTCGGCAGCCGGCCAGTTCGAGCTATTCCAGGGAGTGGTAGCTGCGCGGCGCTCTGCCGGCGGGGGGGGGGGGGGGGGGTGATGCTCGATCGTCTGTGATATTGGTAGGATGACACGCGGCGGCCGTGAGGTAGCACTGTTCCCAGGCGGGTGTCTTCGGACGGCCAGACCAGCTAACACGGCAGACAGGTCAGCTGAGCTGCGGCGACACAGACACAGACACAGACACAGACACAGACACAGACACAGACACAGACACAGACACAGACACAGACACAGACACAGACACAGAACAGACACAGACACAGACGCGGCGCGGACAACCAGACACAGAACAGACACAGACACAGACCACAGACACGACACAGACACATACAACAGACACAGACACAACACGAACAGGCGCAGACACAGACACAAATCAGACACAGACACAGACACAGACACATCACAGACACAGACACGACAACGACACAGAACCACAGACACAGGACACAGACATACACAGACACGGACACAGAACATACACAACACAGACACAGCACAGACACAGCACAGACCACAGACACAGACACAGACGCAAGACGCAGACGCAGACACAGACGCAGACAGAGGCGCAGAGACAAAGACAGACACAGACACAGAACACAGACACAGACAACACAGCACAGACACAGACACAGACACAGACACAGAAAGGACACAGCACAGACACAGACACAAGAACACAGACGCAGACGCAGACGCAAGACCGCAGACGCGACGCAGACGCAGACGCGACGCAGACGCAGACGCAGACGCAGACACAGACGCAGACGCAACGCGACACCAGACACATACACATTACACAGACACATAACAGACACAGGGACAAGCACAGACACAGACACAGACACAGACACAGACACAGACACAGGTCAATACCCAGTCACAGACGGACACAGACACAGGACAAGACACAGACACAGACACAGACACAGACACGCACAGGACACAGACACAGCACAGACACAGACACCACAGAACAGACGCAGACGCAGACGGCAGACGAGACGCAGAGCAGACACAGACACAGACACAGACACAGACACAGACACCACAGACACAGACGCAAGACGCAGACGCAGACGCAGACGCAGACGCAGACGCAGACGCAGACGCAGACACAGACGCAGACGCAGACAGAGGCGCAGAGACAGAGACAAAGACAGAGACAGAGATGTATGTGCACATTCTGCATAAGAAACACGTCAAGACACTGTACTGTATGCACATTGCACATGTGTGATGAGCGCAAACCACATGACTATGCTGATGATGGTGATGTTTCCGTGTTGTTAACATTGGACATTAATGACCGGTTCAACCAGGAAATGAACCGTTAGTTGGATTGCACTTATTTTGCCCAGGTGCTGCCGCATTCCTTCACTATCAGATATAAAAATAATTTTCGACATCAGCGTCAGCCGAACCACAGCAATGTTCGATGCTTGCAGAACTGGTATATTGGTTGTTACGACATATCTCCTCATCATCGGAGACATCCCTTCGGAATTGGCCATAGTTTGACACACAAAAAACGTCACAGTGGTTGCAGTTAGCTTGGCTTCCTGAAAGCATTGGTATGTCGAATGGAAAATAAATCCATAGTATTTTTTAGGAAATAATCCATTATTGCCGATGCTTAGAGCAATTTCAATCTGACTACGAATGCAATAGATGGTAAGTTTTATCTTTCATAGCGCAATGTAACGCACTATAGAGAAGAAAAAAAAACGAGGGTAAAGATATCCACAATATTGATGCGTTGGATGGTTGGCATGATAATGGACATAGTTGTCAAAATAGATGTAAAAATGATCGATAACATGCCAATTATTTATTTTTAGAACAAAAAGATATCAAAGAAGAATACAAGCTTTCGGCAACATTGCCATCATCAGGTATACACTTATAATTCTATAAAAGTGATTCTAAAAGTGTATAGATGATGATGGCAATGTTGCCGAAAGCTTGTATTCTTCTTTGGTATCTTTTTTGTTCTAAAAATAAATAATTGGCATGTTATCGATCATTTTTACATCTATATCCACAATAACCGTTAAATAATTGTAATGCTAAATTTGAATTTTGAAGAACGCATTACATAGAAAAACAAAGCTATCGGAGTAAAAGTGATTTCGAAGGATACAAATTTTTGTAGATGCATTTCCATTTCAACTATTGTGCCAAAAAACATAAGAACTAGAGAACTACATGTATTGTAATGAGTAATCGCCGATTTATTTCGGAATTCCAAATAAACGTCTAAATTGAAATAAATGAAGTGTCACAATTCCTCAACCTCATATATCACCTATATGCGGTTTGCATCGGATCATAAGATGTTCTGCCGCCTGTATCTAGTTTGTACCGCATCACACAATATTGCTCTGCAGCCTGTATCTAGTCCTGTAACCGCAATGTCCACACAATATTGCTCTGTGCCTGTATCTAATCTTGTATCGCATTACACAATATTGCTCTGCAGCCTGTATCTAGTCTGTACCGGCAATCAACAATATTGCTCCTGCCGGCCTGTAATCTATCTGTAACCGCATCACATCGATATTGCTCTGGCAGCCTGTATATAAGTCTGTACCGCATCACAACGATATTGCTCTCGCCTGTACTAGTCTGTATCCCATCAACACAATATTGCTCTGCACTGTATCTAGTCTGTACCCGCATCATCAACACTATTGCTCTGCAGCCTGTATATATGTCTGTACGCATCAACCCGATATTGCTCTGCTGGCCTGTATCTAGTCGTACCGCATCACCGATATTGCTCTGCCGCTGTATTAGTCTGTACCGCATCACACAATATTGCTCTGCCGCCTGTATCTAGTTCTGTACCGCATCAAACAATTTGCTCTGCAAGGCCTGATCATGTACCGCATCACAACAATATTCCTCTGCAGCCTGTATCTAGTCTGTAATCGCCATTACACAATTGCTCGCGCCTGTATAGTCTTACCGCATCACACATTGCTCCGCATCACGAAATATTGCTTTTTCCTGCCTGTCCAGAATTTGCATGGATCTGAAAGTAGGGAATCTATGATCCCAGAGGATCTCTCGATAAATCGCAATGTTGGATCTTTTGATTCCATTGGATCCCACGACAAATTAACAACATGGAATCTTGGATCCCAGTGGATCTTTCGATTAAATTTTGCAACGTATCTTGGATCCCAGGATCCCATTAAAAACAATGAAAAATGGAATCTATGATCCCAACAGATCTCGATAACAACGGATCCGACTTCATTATTATGCCCATAATTATAGTTGTATCGAGAGAACAAATCGAACTAAAAGGCAATGAACCAATGCTAGTGCATTAGCAACGAAATGAAAGGTACTGAACAAATACTTCAAAATTGGGTTCCGAAAATACACGAATGTATAATGGCGGATCTGGGATCCCAGTGTCCCAAATGCAAAATGGTGCTGTGATCTCGGTCCGGCGGATCCGTCTACAAATATTGAAGACGGCATCCTATGTCCCAGTTGGATCTATCGACAATTTGTGAAGGTGGATAATGATCCCAAGCGGATTCCGGGAATCCAGATCCAGAGACAGATCAGATCCCGAATCCGTTTTGGGATCCGAGACATGTCTGCTGCTGTATATGAGTCTGTAACCGCATCAACATATTGCTCAGCCCGCGCCTGTATTAGTCTGTACCGCATCACATTTGCCTGCAACCTGTATCTAGTCTGACGCATCACACACAATATTACTCTGCACCTGTATACTAGTCCTGTACCGCACACAACAATATTGCTCATGCCGCCTGTATCTAGTCCTGTACCGCATCCACACGATATGCTCGCAGCTGTATATAGTCTGTATCCGGCATCAACACAATATTGCTGCTGCAAGGCCTGTTATTAGTCTGTTAACGCATCCCACGATATTGCTCTGCAGCCTGTATCTAGTCTGTACCGCATCACACAATATTGCTCTGCAGCCTGTATCTAGTCTGTATCGCATTACACAATATTGCTCTGCCGCCTGTATTTAGTCTGTACCGCATCACACAATTGCTACCGCATCACGAAATATTGCTTTTCTGCCTGTCAGACATGTGCATGGATCTGAAAGTAGGATCTATGATCCCAGAGGATCTCTCGATAAATCGCAATGTTGGATCTTTGATCCCATTGGATCCCACGACAAATTACAACATTGGATCTTGGATCCCAGTGGATCTTTCGATTAATTTTGCAAACCGTATCTTGATCCAACAGGATCCCCTTAAAACAATGAAAATCTGATCTATGATCCAACAGATCTCGGATCGACAGGATCCGACTTGCAATTTAGGCCATACATTATAGTATGTTCGAGAGAAAAATCGAACTAAAAGGCTGAACCCATGCAGTTGCATTAGCAACGAATGGAAGGTACTGACACATACTTGAAAAATTGGCTTCCGAAAATACCACGAATGATAAGCGATCTGGGATTCCATGTGGCCAATGCAAAATGGTGCCTGCGATCTCGGATCCAGGCGGATCGTTCTACACATAATTTGAAGACGTATAATGATCCCAGTGGATCTATCGACAATTTGTGAAGGTGGATATATGATCCCAGCGGATCCGGGATCCAGATCCAGAGACAGATCAGATCCCGAGATCCGTTTTTGGGATCCGAGCACATGTCTGCTGCCTGTATATAGTCTGTACCGCATCACACAATATTGCTCTGCAGCCTGTATCTAGTCTGTACCGCATCACCAATATTGCTCTGCAGCCTTATTATCTGTACCGGCATCAACACAATATGTTTCTGCTGCCTGTAATCTAGTCCTGTACCGGCATCACCGACAATATTGTTTCTGCTGCCTGTATCTAGTCTGTACCGCATCACAACAATTTGGTTCTGCAGCCCTGTTATCTAGTCCTGTACGCACACACAATATTGCTCTGGCCGCCTGTATCTAGTCTGTACCAGTGCATCCACGATATTGCTCTGCCGCTGGGTATCTAGTCTGTACCAGCATTCACACGAATATTTCCTGCTGCCTGTATCTAGTCTGTACCCGCATCACACGATTTGCTCTGCAGCCTGTATCTAGTCTGTCGCATCACAGAACAATATTGCTTCTGCCAGCCTGTATTAGTCTGTACGCATCAACAGACGATATTGTTCTGCTGCCCTGTATCTAGTCTGTACCCAATCACACAATACGTTCGCAGCCTGTATCTAGGTACTACCAGCATCACACAATATTGCTCTGCCCGCCCCTGTATCTAGTCTGTACCGCATCAACAAATATTGCTCTCTGCAGCTGTTCTAGTCTGTTACCGCATCACACCAATATTGCCTCTGAGCCTCGTATTAGTTTGTACGCATCACACGATATTGCTCTGCTGCTGTATCTAGTCTGTAACCGCATCACAAAACGATATTGCTCTGCCGCCTGTAATATAGTCTGTCCGCATGCACAAGTATTACTCTGCAGCCTGTAATAGTCTGTACCGCAATCACACGACATTGCTCTGGCCGCCTGTATCTAGTCTGTACCGCATCACAGAATATTGCTCTGCAGCCTGGTAATCTAGTCTGTACGCATCGCTACAATATTGCTTCTGCAGCCTGTTATAGTCCTGTAGCATCATCACGATTTGCTCTGCAGCCTGTATAAGTCTGTCCGATCACAACAATACTTCGCCTCTGCAGCTGTAAATCAGTTTGTCAGCATCACACACAATTGCTCTGGCAGCCTGTTAATATAGTCTGCTACCTACTGCATCAACAAATTGCTCTGGGGCGGCTGTATCCTAGTTTGTACGCATCACAAAATATTGCTCTGCAGCCTGTATCTAGTCTGTACCGCATCACACAATATTGCTCTGCAGCCTGTATCTAGTCTTGTACCGCATCACACAATATTGCTCTGCAGCCTGTATATAGTCTGTACCTACTGCATCACACGAATATTGCTCTGCTGCCTGTATCTAGTCTTGTACCGCATCACAAAATATTGCTCTGCAGCCTGTATCTAGTTTGTACCGCATCACACAATATTGCTCTGCAGCCTATATCTAGTCTGTACCGCATCACACGATATTGCTCTGCAGCCTATATCTAGTCTGTACCGCATCACACGATATTGCTCTGCCGCCTGTATATAGTCTGTAAAGCATCACACAATATTGCTCTGCTGTCTGTATCTAGTCTGTACCGCATCACACAATATTGCTCTGCAGCCTGTATGTAATAATGTAGTCTGTACTAGTGGTGCCAGTTTCATAAAAATATTAGTCCTGTGTCCAACCGCTGTTCAAGTCCATGGTCAGCTGTCCGTCCGAAGCTGTCTGAAAAAGACACTGTTTCTGTGAAATTTTCCGAAAGCAGAAAACAAGGTATGATATGGAATGTAAAACATCCAGTGTATCATTCCCAATATGCATAAGTCCAGGTATTTGTGACCAATAACGCTACAGCAAGGGCGGGTCCAGGATTTCTTAGGGGGGCGCAGGCCAATTTAAGGGCACCTTCCAACAATCCAGGGGCGCCAAATCGCACTGTAATCCAGATAGGGCGCCAAAGTGGTCTGAGGGGCGCCCTGTAGTCAGAATAGGGACGCTGAGTGCTCACGGGCTGTCCATCGCCGGACGCCGCCCGGCGACGGACAGCCCGTGGGGCGCCCTTCTGGCGTTTTGGCGGAGGAGGGCCGCAAGCCCCTGCGGCCACCTCTGGATCCGCCCCTGCGCTACTGTTAGGATATCCGAAAGCCATAATCATCATACATTCATTTATATACAGAAAAATAGGCATTGATAACAAGTTACTAAGTGGTTTTTACAACAAGCCATCCTTGGGCATTGGATGTCCGAAAAAGTCTAAAGAAATATGCTTTTGTCTGTTCGAAAACCAAATCGGTCTGCGGGCAAATTCGGAATTCCGAAAATGTATGTACCGATTGGCACCACTAGTCTGTACCACATCACACATCACACGATATCATTTCACAGAAGTAGAACGTGATCAGTGGCTGGCTCATGCAGAACAAAAAAAGAGGGGGCACAAGCGGATCTAGAACGGGGCTGGGGGCAAAATGCCAAAAAGTCTATCACAACTCTGAAAGTTTATCGGATTCCGATTGCTTATCATGCGTTGATAGCTGATTTAAAGCAAACATTCCTTTGTAAAAATTGCTTATATTTTTATATATCAAGAAGTGTGTCAATCTTGCGCTGATTTCAGATGGTTTCTGGGAGGGGCAATTGCCCACTTTTCCCAACCGTAGATCCTCCACTGGGGAAGGGGATATCACATGCAAAAATATCGACACCCTACCCCGCGATGACAAGCACGTCTAAATTATGCCGTGGCCGTGTAAACAACAGAAATGGTTTCATTCCTGTTTGAAACGAGATGTTTTTCACGCATTCGGTACAGTTTTGGTTATCATAACGCAATTATTCGGGAATGATTTCCTCTCTTCGTGATGCACCTGCAAGTAGCAGCGGCTTTGTTTCCCGTCCTGCGGTCGAGAGCGTGGCTAACGTAAGGCCACCAGCCCCTCGCTGATGGCTACGTTCGGCCACCAGCCCCTCGCTGATGGCTACGTTCGGTCACCAGCCCCTCGCTGCCACCACCACGAAGATACCGTTGATAGCGGCGGTACGGGCGGAAAGTGGCCGCGTCGGTAGGCTCGGGTCGGCCCGGTGGATCCGCCCGCTGATGACTTCGTACGATAGTGAGCTGGGGACCTGCGCCGGTGGTGGCGCGGTCGCGCCGAGCCACTATCAAGGTCTGAGGATGCCGCCATGTTTACGCAGGCCTCGCCACCGCCGCCGTCGCCGCCGCCGCCGTCGCCGCCTGAGGACTTCTGCTGTCAAGAAACAGGGCCAAGGCCCTGGCGGTATAGTGTAAAAGGCGGCATAGTGGAAATGACATGGTCTAGACAGCGTGCTTTAGGCTAATGATTGGTTGAAATCTTTACTTTCGGCGAGATGTAATTACCTTGCACTAAGGGTACAAAAACTAAGTCATTCAGGAAACAATGCTTTTGACTTTGGATGAGACTTGTCCCGCCAACTTTTCCAACAATACGTGGAATGAGTTTCTGTGGATTGCAGATCTAAAACAGCTCAGGTAAAAAGCCCTCACTTTCCTCTGCACATTTCAATCCACTGAGACAGGGAGCACCCCGATCCAGGGGCTGCCTCCGTCAACTGAGACAAGGGAACACACTCAACAGCGGGCTGCTCCAACCTCTGGCGACCCAAGACCCCCCTGACAGAGCTGTATTCGGGAAGAACGCCTGAGAAAGGCCTGTTTTAATTCACACAGTTTTTCTCAAAATGATGAGTGTTATGAGTACTAATGGCCTTGAGTGTTAGTGTTATTGTTCCGTAGGTTAGCTGTGTACAGGTGTGATGACTCGCCACTAGAATTTCAATAGAAGACATTAATGCTTCTTGAAGAAAGGTGCCAAGTAATGCTAAATATAAAAGATGATCGACAAGGTTAACCAAACTGCGGAGTGTGTGCCAGCAAACTTATGTGGTTCTTGTGAATAGGGAATGTAGGAAGAGGAAAAGGGATGTAGGAGAGGAAGCTATTCAAAGCCAGACAGATCTGTTTTCATTATGTCGCAATCACGAACTAGGGACAATCTCATCAAAATCTTCATCCTTAGTGCAACTGATGTAAGGAAAAGATCATTCTCCTGTGCGACTGCATCCATCTGTGGAATAGGTTGCCACTTAGAGGCTGCTTGTGCTCCTAATTTAAGTGCATTCCAAAAAGGCACTGAATGAAATTCCGAGAATGTTTACATATTTTTAGGACCTGTCACTATGTTGTTTGTGAACTGATATTCTGTTTGAAGATAAATTATGTGGAATGTAATATGTATATGTATGGCTATAATGGGAGATGCACAATTTCCAGTCTTAACCCATGCTATGATCACGCCTAGGTATGTAATGTACAGACCTGGCCGCATCTTAGCTAAATAGGGTTTCCTTTATTTTTGCAATGTAAACTGCCTAACCGAACCAGCGAGGAACCCAACCAGGTGACGTAAACCAGGTGAGTAACGGCGGCCAGAATCTGTGGAGTGGATATGACATGAATTTGCTCACTCTAAGCCTCTGTTTGAACTCGTTGACAAATGGTACAAAAATGTTGTGACAGAACAGGAATCTTATCCCTCAAATTCAGCAAACTTTATCACTCACCTATAATCCTTCATTTCGTTGAAATTTGGAAGTAAGCTTATTGCTTGAGCCCATTTATAAAACACTATTCATTCCAAAACGACAACATGAAGCTTTATTCACCACTGACACTTCCAAGGTGCAACGTTATATCTGATTGCTCATCCTTTAGGAATGGGCGCCATATAACTCTTTTGTTGCGGCGCCCATAAGCCCAAATCATCATCATCATCATCATCCTTTAGGTATACTCGAATGTTCTTCGAAATACAAATTTAAAGACTTGATATAGCACTTCATTATTTCAACTTCAATTCCTTCCAACCACTCCTATCGCCTTCACATCACCGCTATAATCATGACAACGGCACAGTGCACATACCCCAAAGCCTTACAGACACCATTCTAAAAGTGACATTCCAAGTACACGACATACCAGTCACTGACTCGTGTTGAACCCAGTGCCGGCCGTAACACCACTATTTTATTGTCGCGCATTGCTGGCATTCCTCCTGATCGGGACACGGCTCGCCGAGGGCCGTCGGCCGCCATCTGTGTGCTACCAAACTGGGAGCGAGGCATGCTGTTCGGGCCCGTTGGCGGCCCATATCTCCATACGGACTGGTATTCGGAGCCGTCGGCGGCCGCCGGCGAGGCGGTGGCGGCACTGCTCGGCTCGGCTCGGCTCGGCTCGGCTCGGCTCGGCTCGGCTCGGCTCGGCTCCGCTCGCCATGACAGCGCGACGACACGCCAGCGACAGCGAGAGACACGTGGGGAAGAGAGTAGAAGGGAGTACAACTGCGTGAAACCAAGGAAATGGCGACACAGCAGCCTCAGTTTGATTCGTGATTCTTCTTTTTCATGCATTGCATTTTCCTTGAAACAATTTCATGTTGATAAATTATGTTTGATATATTTCTGTAGTTTCTGATCGTCTTTCTAAGTCAGTCCAAAATTAACTGTGTGTCTGTGAAGTTGTGCTTCTTTCTAGATATCGTGTTGCCAAGTCAGGTCAGGAAGAAACGGTTGTTAGAATATACAGGCTCTCCTTTGTCGTAATCTTTCAACCCAAACTACCGGCGACGTCGCAGTCCCACGCACCACGCATCCATCAATCAATCCAACCAAAATCCATCAACGTCATTATGTTCACCCTCGGGTCGCCCTCACGTCTGACCCTCGCACGGGATCAGTGACCCAGTGACGTCACTCCTGCCCCGCCCCCGCCCCCGTCCCGCCCCTGCCGCGCTGGGGGATCGAGCCGCCGTGCTGCCCATATAGGCGGTCGGAACGCCCACTGGGAGGCTGATGGGTGTAACTGCAGGTCAGCCTGATCAGGAATCCGATGAATGAACGGTATTGGCCGAGGCAGTTGAGCCGGCCTTATATGGTGCTCTTTAGCGAAACGCAGCACTCGGCGCTCAGTTTTCTGAACGGTACCATATACGTGAAAAGGCAGGAGAGTTTGACGAATCATGTGATTTCTCAGGGTCCGGATAGCTTCAAGAAGCTGGGAATGAGAGGAGATATGGATGCTTGACAGAGCCGCAGATCACAGACATAACTCAGGGAGGGAAGGCGGGCCGCAGGGCGTAGGTGCTACAGGACTATCAGCTTCTGCAGGTGCTGTAGGAACTGAAGGTACTGTAAGAGCTCCACTGGCTGCAGGTGCTGCAGTGACTGCAGACACTGGAAAGGCTCCACTGACTGCACTGGCGGATCTAGAACGGCAGTTTGTGGCGGTTTTGGGGGGCATCACCACAAAAATGTTTCACAAATTAAAAAACGCACCGGATTTCGCTTCCTTATGCATTGCTAGACGTTTTAAAATACATTTTCCTTTGAAAAGTTGTGTGTATGTCCTTCTACATGAGTAAATGTGCAAATTTGCGCTTGTTTCAGGCATTTCGGGGGACATTTGCCACTGATGCCCCCCCCCCTTCCCTGGATCCGGCAGTGACTGAGTGCAGGGTGGCAGGGGCTGTAAGGGCTGCGGCAGAAACCTCAGAAGCTGCGGTGGGGACCTCAGGGGCCACAGGGACTGCAGAGACTGCAGGGATGTTAGGGTCGGCAGTCCAGAGGCTATAACAGCTGGATGGATTGCATGGCTGTCGTAGTGTCTTGACCTCAGTGTCGGCAGGGTCAGGCATGTGTGTAACTTTGTATGTGGTTGGTGTGGAAAATCCACACCAACTTATTGTAAAATAGATGCAATTTTGGCCATACAAGGGGCTTTTTCGGGATCGTATGTAAATGTAGACTGTACGTTTTTATGTAACAATTCATTTTTGCACCAATTAGAAGACAAGTGGACGAAATTCGGGAAATCAAAAGAAAAAAAATAATATGACATCTATGACAATCCACACCAACTTTGAAAACGTTCTACGCCCATGGGGTCAGGGACCACAGGGACTCAGGGCTGCAGGGGCTGTAAGGTCTCCTCATTGGCTGTTGGGGCTGAAGGATCCCCAGGGATTACGGGGGCGGCATTGATTCGGTGACACACGTACGCGGCGGCCGGCGGTGATGACTCTTGCCTTGATGATGTGACTCAGGAGGCCGCCCAGAAGCCGCCGAGGGGCCGTGATCGGCCTGGCGAGGTCGCCGTCTCCCACGTGGTGGTCATACCCCTGTCGTGCGTCACCCCTCATCTGAGTGGGGAAGGTGATCTGCGGTGACGGGCTGCGGTGACACAGCGGTGACGCAAGACGGATATGGGGGCTGCGTGGGGACGCTAGACAGATGGACCACGGGATGAATCAGGGTAGTGGAATGCTGGCTGGTAGCTGCTCGAATGGTTTTGAGTGAAGGGCAGCCATTGATCAAATGCGTCAGTGTTCTGTAATGATGCGACGTTGGTGCCGCGTCACCATAGCAGCTGGTGTTGTTCCGTGCTGGTGCAAACGATAAACAGGCAAGTCATCCTCAACCAGGAAATAGGCAGATAGCAGAAATTTCGGAGTATGCAATATTCCACGCAGTATAGTGATGTCACATCACATTTTTGACTGATCAGTCGCATGAGGCATCGGCGCCAGCCTCGTCTGACCCATCACTAGTGTCTCGTCAGCCCTGCACTGAGGTCAGGAATCTTGGTGTAGTTTTCGACTCCTACCTCTCCTGGGACCAGCACATTTATCTGGTGACCCGCCGCTGCTTCGGGATGCTGACTGGCCTTGCCCACCTGAGACACTACCTACCCCAGCGACAGAGTTGTTAGCACTTGTGTCCGTCCTGGTCCTCTCGCACGCGGCACGTCAGGTATTGTCTAACTGTTTACGGGAACGGGATGGTAAAATAATTGGTCAGGATCCAAACAGTTTTGCACTTCTGCCAGAATAATCTCAGGGCGAAAAAGTATGATCAGATATCTGACGTGCGTCCGTACAGTCTTTCGGAAGTGCGCTGAACCGCCATCTATGATCTGGTGGTAGCAGCGCGCGACTGATAGAGCAACTGTCCGACGAGCGGGACTTTGATGCGTGTGATTGAATGATTGCTACGTTTTGTATGTGTGTCCTTGATCTTTGCCCTGCTGTGTCTTTACCTACTTGCCTGACGCCGAGCATTTTAGTCTGGTTTTATCGTGGATAGCTCAGAGAATGTTAAATACAATATAGTGTGGCCTCAGGCCCTGTACCCACCCAACTCGTTCGTACCACAGCCCCACTCCCGTTCCGTCTACTAGCTCCGCTGGCTGACTGCTGCACAGTCCCTGGCCTGCCTCCCTGGCCCTCCTCCCTCGCCTTCCTCCCTAGCCTGCTTTCCTGACCTGCCTTCCCTGGCCTGCCTCTCTGGCCTGCGTGCTGGCCTGCCGTCCCTGGCCTGCCTCCCAGGCCTCCCCGCCGCCACAGCCGGCCGTCACTGGCGCAGTGCGTGACCCTCGACCGGCCGGCCGGCGTAGAATGAGGTCAGAGCCGCGTGTCGCCTCCGCGAGCTGGCACCACCCAGGATCCGGCTCACTAGAGACGCGGCTGGGGCCGGGACCGGGGCCGGGGCTGAGACCAGCACTGTAACCGCTGTCTCATACATGAGCGAGTCAGCTCGTTAGACATGCCGAAAAAAGATGTTACTGGGAACGGGAGAATCAGGAACGGCCAACAGTTTTAAGTTTGGGGATTCTGGTGGTTGTGACAAATTCAGAAATGTCATCAGAAATGTTCTTTGTCTAGTAGATCATAGTATCTAAACGACCGTTTCTTCTAAGTAGTTGTGAATTTCCTTTAAAATAAAATGCGTCAATTTCGGTCAGTTGTTTTAGACACCATGATTTCGATGGCCTCACGATTTCGCCCTTGCTCCTTCCATGTCGCAGAGGTCACCAAAATGAAAATGTTCCCACAACAACGGCCGGAAAGCCATCACACCGTGGAAACCATCAGGTCTGTTCCCTCATTTTCCCACCATAAATCTGGACCGGACTGCTACGTTTGTGTAAATAACAACGTCTGCTTGCTGGTCAGGGGACCCTCACTGTAGTAAATCTGCCACCTGTACAGAAACTCAAAGAGTCCCGGATGTTCCCTGTGTCACGTGATTGAGGTTCTCCACAGGTGACGTCATGCCATGCGCCATGCGCACGTGGTTCCGGTCGTCCCCTCTCGTCCCCTCCCCACCCCGCCCCTGCACGGGACCTGGTGCAGAGCGCGGGGACGTATTACTCACCCTTAGCTCAGCACGCGCTCGTGACTCGTGCACGGGGCGGGGACGGGGGAGGGTCGGGGGACGAGTCGGCAGATTCCTCCCGGTGGTACTCACGCCTGCCGTAGGCTGTGCTGGACTGTGCTGGACTGTGCCGGGACAGGGAGAGGAGCAGAGAGGGGTGCCACTACAGCACGGCTTGGTCCCAGGGTTGGCAGGGCGTGTACGGTGTGGGACAGAACAGCAGTGGTCCGGAGCGGGTGGGGGGGACAACGGTGGTTACTGATCCTCCGACAGCGATGAGGAGAGAATACCTTCTGGAACAGGGTAAGCATTGAGTATCGTTGAGCAGTTGAAGTATTAGCTGTCTCTCTGCTGGTCAGCTATTCGGACTACTTGGAGTTGATTTATGAAGCGTTTTCCGGAATGGTTTGAATTCAACTTAGCTCCTGAAACACTTCAGATTTGCGAGCTGTGGAATAATTGAATGTGAGCGTGTTATACTACTAGGTAGATTCCAAAGCAAAGAAACGTATATTTGTAGATTTTCGCATTTTTGACGGATATCCGTGAACTCTGACCGGCGCAAACTGGTTTTCGTGGGTTTGAATATAAAATTACTTTCTGACTACTTAGAATGAAGGACATTTCATCAATGTTCGATGCTTGAAAACAGCAATACCTACCACTTATATTGATTTATTTGCAAAAGAAATCAATGCAGTTCATTCCATATATTTTAATCAGAGAGACATTACTATCGTATCACTCGTTCAGTAAAACCTTCCATATATTTTGACATGATAACAACGAAATCACATTTGCTGCAAGTCTCATTCAAAGATAGAAGTTTTCAGCACCTTTGGTTCCACGATGAATTAATACAAATTACACACGTAAGTGCATAGTTTCATCTCGTAGTCGTTGAATTTTATGCTTAGCATTATTTTGGCTGAATTCGCTTGGTCCTATGCAATGCGTTAAACCAGAGCTGTATATAACGCCTATAGAAGAGACTCAGACGGATGCATCTCCTGCAAATAATTGAGCCTAACGATCAAGGTTTTATCTTAAATGTTTCGGCTGTCTTCGAAAACAAAAGGCGAATCTTGTAAATAGACTGAATAACGTAAGTGCAGCTATACAAAGGTCGATTTGTATACTTCTGTTTGCGTGTATCACCTCTTGAGCTCTGACAACTCAATTATACCTAAATCCATTCAGTTTTCTTGCAAATAAACTTCGCCAGCGGTTACAACTTTCCCTTTTATGCCTACTTAAGACGCGCGTTACTAGGTAACGCGCGTCCTCTGAAGCAAACAATGGTGGCTAGCATTCAGCCAGCGCTACAATGCAATAAAGTAGTTAAGTCAAGCGTTATTCGACTCCACCGCGAGGCGAAGTATTATCCAGCTCTCCGATCTCCGATTTATTGGCTCTAAATAACTCTGAACCCGAGCCTGGCGGCGCTCGGCTTCGCGCTCTGCGCTCGACAGCGTGACCAACTACCTGAGAACGCACTCTCTCACGCACTCTCACGCACTCTCACGCGCGTACTGCGTGTACACGTGCGCGATGCGTGGCCGAGCAGCGCTCTCCATCGCGTCGGGCCGGCGCGGCGGCCGCCGGCCGCCCGCCTAGTAGCAGACGACAAGCCTTGCCAATTCCCCCAAGGTCTTTAAATGCCAGTGACGTCATGGCCGTCCAAAATGGCGACCGGTCGGCGGCGGACGGTGTCGCTGCGCGCTCAGCGGTGAGTACCTCGGCGATTTCGCGGGTTTTCGCGCGAATCGCTTGCTGATTTGTGGTCGATGGGCTTGCGCATGCATTTTGGCGTTGTATGAGCAGGTTTGGCTGGCGTGGTCGGCCAGATGCGGCTGTGGGAGGCCGTTTTCAGTGCGAAGGTCACGCGGTCTGTGCCGGGTGGCTATGGTGGGCCACGGGAGCCGGCCGGCCGCGGCTGACTTCACTGCCGTAGGCGCTGCTGTCGCACCGCCCCAGGGCTTGTCACACCGTGTCACAAAATGTGGGGGTGGCCGGGGTCACCTGCTGACCTGGGAACGGGCGGTGGTTCGAGAAGGAGGTCCGTGCCCGTGACCTGGTCCGATGTGCTGTCTGATGCTAAAAATGGTTGTGGCGTAGTGACATGTTCTAAAATGGTCTATTTATATAATTTTGTTTTTTTATATCGTACCACACCGAATTATATTAATACAATAATTATAATATCGTGTTAAAAATAATATTAAATGCGCGCATGCAGGGTGTTTAAATGTATATAGATAATAATTGCCCAATGATAAGCAGTCATTTGTATACTTGCATTTTCTACACATTGCTTCAAGCAAACGTAATAAACATATTTTTCAAATAAATAATAATCCACCACTTATCATTGACTAGAGTTTCGTTTGACAACCATCTAAATTGGTTATGGTTTTAGCGTGATTTAAATAAGGCTGTCTCGCTATGAAACACACGCTGACACGACTTTGTTGTCCATCCGGCTGATATTTGCGCGTATCAGCTGTTGGTCCTCGTGCGCTGGCTGCTCAATTCTCCACATGGGTTCGCGCAACATAGTATTTATATACACACATGTGTGGTGTTAGCTACTCAATTTATCTTTTGCAGACGAGCATGTCATTGTTTTTGGGCCAGGTTATTTCTGAAAATATTCTGACCTTAACATTGATTTTCTAGTCAGTTCTCTACGCCTGCAGGGATAACGGCCATATATCTTTTGTTCTGCCTGAAATTTACCCTCTTTATCCGTTTACTCAGTATTGTATTTGCCTTGCCTTTCAACAGGTCCATCACTCTGCTCGCTGCACATCGCTCCACACTCTGTTCCTCCTCGAAAGTCGAAATACTAGCATTCCGTCTACCCGGCTCTGACTGCCGTTTGTATAGCGCCGCCGCCCACCTTGTATGCCACCAACGCCTATTCTCAAAATCAGACAGATGCTCAATTGAATGTAGTTTGATGCGGCCTGTTGCGAAATATTACAAATTGGACATCTTACTTTTCTCTTATGTATAGGTGAGCTATGAATGCTCGATGTAGATACTTAAAATATGTTCGTACTATCGAAATTTCAACTGAAAACGCGCAAAATAAGTATGCGAATTTATCACAAACCCAGTCGTGCTACGTACGAAACCTTAACACATGAGGGCAAGGGCGGCGCCAAAGGGGGACGGGGGGACGCGTCCCCCCAACATTTTCGAATTTCAGCATTACGCCTATGGTTGTTGCATGGAGAGAATCGACTTCAAAATGACTCCGTCCCCCCCCCCTACTCTCGGAAGGTGGCGCCGCCCTTGGCATGGGGGTGAACAAATATGTATAGTTGTACGTCTTCCGCAGCGATGCGTCGAGCGGAACAGAATCTCTGAAGAAACTTGCTGTGCAGAGCAGCATTTGGAATACAATTTGCATTGCGTAACAGTGTTCCTTCTCAAACATTCGACCAGCCTTTGACATAGTTAGCTGTTCATTGTTTTTAATATCTGTCGTCAACTTGTCATGATTGTACTCACATTCAAGCTTCAAGTACTGGAGTGCATGGGTAGCGCCACCGATTTTGCCAGGGGCAATTCAAAATTTAGTGAACCTCCATTTGAGAGGGGCATCCATTTAAAGAGGGTCTTTGACCTCCATAGGGCTCAATGCCTTCTCTAAGGAATTTTCATTGCGGGGATTTCCACTGGCGGATCTATAGACTTTGAGTTCGGGGGCAAAACATTGTCTCTGTTTCGTCAATGAAGAGCTGTTGACTGCGGGAGAGGCATTGGGTCTACGGGAAAATACAACACGTTTTTCTCACCGTCGACTGCGGTGTGGGAGGGGGGAGGGGGCACGTCAGCAAGGGTGACGCCACCTTCCGAAAGTTGGGGGGACGGAGGCATTCTGAAGTCCATTCTTTCCATGCAACGCCCATAGGCCTAATGTTAAAATCGGAAAATGTTGGGGGGACACGACCCCCGTCTCCCCCGGTGGCGGAGCCCCTGCACGTCAGCCCAGTCGACGCGGTCCACTGGGGGGGGGGGATTTCAAGGCACTGCGGGGGACAAATCCCCCCAGTAAACATGTTAAAAAGGCTCTGATAGCGGTTATATTGCTGTTCTTAGGTGTTCCATAAATGGCTCTTCCACACCCGCGGTCACCTCCATCCCTTCCCTCTGGCTTACAGTTGGCCTCCTTTAGCCTTTAGAGGACTCCTCTGACCTCCATAGGATCCTTTCGGGCTTTCAGTGGCCCCTGTGACCTCCGTGATGGGGCCTGCGAGATGGGGCCTCTTTGAAGCATGAAGGGGGACAAGGGGACACAAATATATGTTTTCCCCCTGCACGGCAACAGGAAGAGACTGCCCCCGGTGGTGCCGGGGCGGCACCAGGGCCAAAGGTTGAAGATATAATGGAGACCGGGTCTCTTGAAGTGGTTTCGGAAGTGACGATAAGATTTCAACTAGCGTTGAACGATAGCGTTATCAATGGTCGGTGTTTGTACGTCCCGAAAGTTTGCTTTTCTCACGGAACTATTCTTGAAGCATGTCATCACTGGACGTGGTTTCTTTCATGCACCGAGTTGTCAACAACACTCCAAAACAGGATACTACTTATTTGTTTTAATATTTACTTTTGAGATAGCAAAAGACTGGGACGAGTGTGAAGAATTTGCACGAATTAGCACGGCAGCATATTAGTTATGAAATAAATGCAGGATTTAAAACTACTTCGTTTAAATCGTCACTCGATACACTCGACAAATGTCTTCAGTTCGGTGGTCCCTGTGCAGCGCAGTGTGTCAAGAATCACGTCCAAGTCCTCAGGAGCTTATTCCCGTTCAGCTCTCCCTGGTACGTAATCCCGCAAACTATGTGCCCTCTGCCCATCCCCAGAGCAGTGAGACAAAACACAACCAGATAGGAGAGACCCTAAAGCGAGCAGGGAGAACACGGCGAGTGTTGTGTTCAGCAGGAGGAACGTCAGGCGGTCATCTCCCGCCGCCATTTTGTTTCTGCAGTGCCGCGGCTGCGAGGCCCCAGCTCGGGGACACCGACGGCCGCCGGAGCTGCATCCGTGACGTCACCCAGTCACGTGACCTGTGTGGCCGGACAGGGGAGGCGCTCCGGGGCTCCGGTGGGGTAGTGGTAAGGTGGTGTCCGGCTTTTGAGGCCCCCAAATGGCTGGGTTTGATCGTGGCGAATGCGCCTCGATCACACAGTGCTGTTAGGGTTCGGAGGTTTGGTAGTCAAACTACGATCAAAGTAAAATAATCGAAAGATACCCTCGCTTAAGAAAAACGCACGCAATCATGGACATTATTCCTAGCACTGGTGAATTCAGGGGGAGGGGCCATGGGCTTCCCCGAATCGTCAGAAATCGGCGCGAAATTGACACAATTTCTGATATAGAAAAAAACCTTATGAACCTTTATACTAAGGGAAGTTTGTTTTGAAATTAGCTATAAATGCATAAGCAAGCGAAATCCGATGAGTTCTCAGAATTGCGAGTTTTGTTGGGGGGATTCCCCCCCCCCAACCACCCGTGGCTTCCCCACAAACCAACGTTCTGTGTCCGCCAGTGATTCCGCACACAACGCAACCGCCTCGACTCAGTCCTATCCAGTATTCACTGTATTCCGAGGGACGCCGCGTGGATGCAGCGCAACGCGACTTTCTCGATACTGTGCGGTGCTGACTGGGGTAGTACTGTGCTGTGCCGACTGTGCTGGTACTGTGCTGTGCTGACTGTGCTGATTGGGTTAGTGTGACACCCTTCTCTGTTGACTGGGGGCACGCTTCTGCCAATATCGGGGCCTCTGACACTTCCTCTTTGATTACTGCGTGCCGAAAGGATCAGCTGCGTCGCAAGTGTGTCCAATTTTCCTGACGCTGCACAAGCACAAGTGTGTGTGTGTGTGTGTGTGTGTGTGTGTGTGTGTGTGTGTGTGTGTGTGTGTGTGTGTGTGTGTGTGTCATCGACCGTCTGCGGAGGACGGCTAAGTAAGGAACAGGAATAGAAACAGGGGATTATCGCTTTACTCGTTTGTTTTTTGTGGGGGTGAAATTGTATGACTATTTTATGTGCTGCATACAGCTTACGTCTATATACGTTAATCGTTGTTACTTTACGAGCATGTGACTCTCTTTGTACGATTTTGTTATTTTTATATTAAGCAAATTTGCAGCTCTGTCCGAAAATAAAATGAAGAGTTTCATAAGTTGTAAAGGAAACCTGTCAGCTGCCATCCTCTTTGCTAACTAGCTGTGAGTCTGCTGATAAGGGGTATTCGTACCTGAAAATGTTAAATCTGGCATTAGTTTGGCTAAATTATCAAGATATACCACAACAAATGTGTTTTCTTCCAAAGCAGTATATTTAGAAATACAGAAATATAGACTCGCATGTTCAGTAGGTATATATTGCGCTATGTTGCGCAAATTTCAAAAATGGCACATGTTGTTATGATATTATGTGCTGCGAAGTAAGATGTGACTCGGAATTTATGCATTTTTTATTTATAGCATAGTAGTTAGTACAAATGCAAGGAGTATCCTATATTTGTTTACATAGCATAGCTATCAACAAATGCGAAGGGTTCACTCACTAGTCAAATAACGCTGTTTTAACAAAGGGTGCCATACGACGCTTCTCGACAAATGCTGCCATATGACGTTTTTCGACAAAGAGACAAAGATTTCGACAAGCACCAAATTTCAGGATCAAACATAACCTATATTCGACAGGAGAGTCCTTGCAACCAAACAGAGCATGCCATAAGTGATTTCTCGACATGGTCTTTACAAGTGTCACATCTGTTTAAACTTTAAAGGGAGTGTGCCGTCTGTTTTGGAATGCCAAAAATATTTGCATAACGGCAAGAAGCTATTTATTTTATTGTTGGATACGATACTATTCACATCTGTATCGCCTTAAGTTGAATATTATTTTTGTGCATTTTTTGTTTCGATGCCGATAAAACGATCGCCACTAAAATCAGAGGGAAGAAGATATTATGTAAAGCAGTGCGCCAAGACAATACAATTACGGTCCAATTATGCAAGATAGAGGGACACGTTTTGCACAGCATGTTCTTGCCGATGTGAACCTTATTATGTTCAAGTTTTGAAGCTCTAAATTTGTATACTCGTGGAAAAAAATGACGTCAAGCGTTGCGAGCAGCGCCCACCAGTCGTGTTATTCAAACCGCTATTGGCCGGCGCTAGCGATATGCTAGCAGTTTAATCGATATTTACAATGCTTTTAGTAGTGGAAGCCCTCTGGAGTCTCTCCGATATTTGTGTGATTTCATTACGTTCCTGGAGTCTTTGTAATATCTCAGCAACTGGGCTGAGTCTGGGGAAATTAAGTAATGGTTCGATTAATATAATTATGTTCTATAGACCTCTGTCAATAAGCCCAAAAAAGCAATGTGAGGAGGCACACCCTGAAAACATGTCCAATTGACATATTTCCTATAACCCGCGCTTGACCGGGGGGCAAATATTGTCCTCCTGACGAGTTTTCGCGATAGCTCACAACACAATGGCTCTGTGAACGTACAACTCTTAGTACCTTCTGCAACATCGATTTGACATCTTCTGGGAAAAAATAAAATCCAAAATCTGCGATGAATTTTTTAGACATCAAATTTTGCGACGTCACTACACACGAGTTTGACGATCAGATCAGCTAAACTTAAAGGGAATGTTTCACTTCTCTGAAAGTTGTCCAATGTACGCCGCTTGTGGTGCAAAACATGAAGTAATTGCTGGCCGAACACGATCTGACATTTGTTTCTCACAAACAGTTGCTCAATTTTCATGAAAAAACTAAGTTTTTAGTATTTGGGCTTGAATGAACGTTCATTATTGAAGGAATTTTTGAAATAGAAAAAAACCTTCACGCTGCAAATATGTATGACTAGTGTATGGCTTATGTATAGCCAAATGGTTAAACAAGTCTACTTCATCAACATTTGATAAAAAAGGGATGGACGACATCGGCTTTAAACCCGCGCGGGTTAGGGGGGTAAATTTACCCCCTCCCGTTATTTTCCGCAATAACTTGAAAACCGTAACAGATAACGACGTCCAAAGTTTCAGTACCTTATTCCAGATCAATTTGACGTCTTACCTAAAAAAAATCATCGAAAAAAGTTTGAAAACTTTGGGGAAGATAATGACGTTTGATGACGTCATGTAATGCCATTTTGTTGAATAACGATAAATGTTTTGTGACATCGTAGAAAACATAGCTTTGAAGCAAATCGCAAACGCAAAACTGAATAAGAAAGGAAATTGAATTATCTACAAGATGGCATTTTCGGATTTCCAAAATTTTTGGGTTTTTGACCCCCCAAAATCCAAAAACTGATTTTTCAGAAATTTTCCCCAAAATTGAAAATTTCAAAGGTATCTAAAAAACCGAATATATGAGTATGATGAGAACCAAGGTGTAATGGAATTTACCAGACCAAATTCAAAGTAAATAAGCTTCGTTCAGTGACTGATTGCTCTGCCAAGCATAAGTAGGGTAATGACGTCATTTTTCAAAATAACGTTTTTTTTGGATTTTTTGACCTGATACAGGATATATAAAATGTCATTTTTGTGTTTATGGAGACAAAAACTAACCTATAAACATGGCATTGTTTATTCATATTTAGTCAGTTTTTCAGTTTTGACCTTAGATTGACCTGATCTTGACCTTTTGACGGGTCAAAGTTGTAAAAATGGACTGTTTCTTTATCGATTCTTGTGCCAAAATGACCCTAAAAACATGGTGTCGCAAGGCTTGATTTTGACATCTTTGTGACAGTGACCTTTTGTGACCTGACCTTGACCTTGACATTTGCATGCAATTTCACTTTTACTTAATGCAATAGATGTATACACCTTTCAGAGCTTTATTGCATTGACATCTTAATCAAAGGATTTTAATTGAAAGTATGAACCATTAAACTCCAATTAACTCAACTTTCCATATGACCCGACCGATGACCTTACATTTGACCTAATTTGAAAAAAATTTGCGGGTATGCATTCGATTCGTTTTTCTTGAGAGCTTCTCGATCGGCCGCCTTTGCGCGTCTCGCTGCGGTTATTGGTTCGGAAGATAAGAGGGGGGGGGTAATATTTACCCCCCCCTACGCCGCGCGTTCGGCGAGAGACCCCTACTCCGCGCGGGTTAAGAGGCTATTTAAGAGGCTATTTTCCTTATTTTTGGCAGTTGTCAAAACCAAACTCAAATTTACTTTCGATTAGACCTCTGTGGGTGTTTTAACTTCTACAAATTTAATTTTCATGGAAATCCAACAACTTGGCCATCTCAACTCAAATTCTTATGTTAATGTGAAACATTCCCTTTAAACAGGCGTACCTTTACAAAGGACCACGTTTTGACTAAAAAAAATGCCAAACCAAAATGATTTCAAGATAGCAAATATCAAGGCCTACAAAAAGGCAATCTAGGATTTGCGGACTTTTGTTTTTGAGCCCCATTTTTGGGGGGAGAGGGAAATGGTCACACAATAAAATTTGTCAAAGATGTGAGAAGAAACGATAAACGGAATAAATGCTGGAGAATCGCTTATGAAAAATATCTGAGCCAAATTCAAAACCACAACTGTATTTTTTACTATCTATGGCTTCCTAAGTATGATAAGACTGACGTCATATTTCTCAATTACTTTGTTGGCTTTTCTTGACAAGGTAAAGTCAAATCAATCACAGCGCTACATTTCTTTGATAAAACTGGTGTAGAAACACGCACGTTTTGTTAAAAATTATCCATTTCAAATTTTGACCTTATGTGACCTGAACTTGACCTGAGCCTGACACTAACTTCACTTAAATTAGTTCAGATGGTAAAATGATTATCGCTATTGTATTTTACGCATAAAAAATCCCATGAAACATGTGCCGCCTGACTTTCGAAAATATTTTGTGGGTAGTGACCTTTTGTGACCTTACCTCGACCTTGATTTTTGCCAAAAGTATAGTTTTAGCTTGTGATATGATATGTTTGTGTATAATACCTTTGGGAGAACTTTGGGTGATCATGGTCGCAAGTAAAGGTTCTGGATGGAAAATATGGTCCATAAACTCAAATGTCTCGATTTTGACATTTGGCCCGTCCTTGACCTGATATGTGACCTCAATTCCACAATTTCGAGTGTACTCTATATATGCCTCTCAATGAGAGTTTTCTAATCTTGCACGTCTCGCTGCGATTATTGGTTCCGGAGATAACGAGGGGGAATATTTGCCCCCCTCCCCCGGTCAATGGTGTTCGGCTGAGACCCTGGTCAAGCGCGGGTTAAGAGCCAAGAAAGCTGATATTTAAGCCAAATATTATAATATCTAATCTATCCTGCCGCATCAACAACCATTGCTGATGAGATGATGCTTGCAGCCAATACTATATTTGATATTCATTTTATCCCGCTCATTCATGTATCGCCCACTCACTCACTGTTCATTCATTCCCGTCTGTGGCTCGTGCCATCTGTGAGTGGAGGCTCCTCCGCCGCCGCTGGCCAGTCGAAGTGACGCAGGATTAAATGGCCACCAGCTCGCAAAGTACCGCACTTTGCGTAAACACTGCCGGCCAGATTTGTTTGGAGATTTCGCAGAGCCGTCTCGAGGGAGTCAGATGAATGGGTCGCCCGACTGAGGTGGGGCCCGAGTCTGGTCTGCCCTGGTCTGGCTGGTCTGCAGCAGTTGCCAGCCACGGTCTGCTGAGTGGGTCTGTGGTGCGCCGGCCGGCTGGTCGAACTCGGCTGCCTGTGTGGCGTGTCTTTGCTTCACTCATAGTCTACCGCTGATAGGCAACTGAAGAACGGTGCCCGCTTCATAGACCATTATTATTAGCATAAGCATATACAAGTTAAATGTGTCACTTTCCAGGTGAGATAGAGAAGCTGGCAAATTTACAATAATGTAATAATTAATTAAATGTTCCTAATTTGCTTTTTGCTTTGCGACTTACTTTATTGGAGTTTTAAGACACATTTGCGTGCTTCGAACACAGATAAGGGAATAAATTATGCTTGCAATGACAATTTAAGCACCTTGTCGAATTTAAATGCCGCAAATATAAATGAACAATGCTAAATTGAGTTTTGCTATTCTATTTGAAAGCACATTTTTGATAGATATCGATACACCTAACCTACTTGTTGGAAATGTGTTCATTTATTATTAATCGGTGGTTTCCATCCCAACACAGCATTTGGCGTCGAGCTGCCCCGAATTGGTCCTCTCCTGACCTCTCTTTCCATCATGTCAATCCGTTATGGCTGCCCAACTCCAATCGTGTCGTTCGTATCTGTCTCGCGTAGAAAATTAAATCTCTGCCACTCGGCGCAGCTCTGCCCCGTTAATCGGACAGCGCAGACACCTCGCGGGCGCGTTAATCGGGACCTGCGCTGGCATTGGTCGGCTGGCTCGCCCGGCCCGAGCTGTATGAATCCGCACCAGACGCCACTTGGCAGAATCCGCCGCCCGACGGTATGCTACGTACAATGACCCAAATCGCAACTCCTCTGCTTTTCCGAGCTCGGTCGCCGGGGAGGGGTGCCGCTCCGCGGCTCGTGGAAGATTCGGCTGTGCTGTGCAAGATCTTCGCGTCTGAAAACCTCTAGACTCCTCTGAAAGCAGGAGAGTCTTGGCTGCCCTCTTCTGCGCCTGCGCTGACGTCCGCCCCACCCCAGCCTGCGACAGCTAAGTATCACCTCCTGTTACAGTGCCGAGCACGGACTATAAACTGTTCAGTCACTGTGCTCTTTACGTGAATTCATTTCCATTAATTCTCGCCACATTTAACCGTCGCGTTGTTGTGTAGCGGTTTTTCTCGGCCCGCCCACCGGACTGTTTCGGTGCGCCGCGTCTGCCGCCATTGCCGCGGTCGGCCGCATCCGTCGGCCGTCTCCGGGCTTCCGTCGCTGACCGGCCGCGTGCCCCGCGATCGCGTCCCTTTCCGCCACCTGCCCCCTCCGTCTCGCCGGAAGGGGGGCCGGAAGTGGCCGTTTCCGGCGGCGCGGCGGTGCGTGCCAGCTGACTGCGGTGCCGGCCGGCGGCTGCAGGGCGGCCGACACTTGTTGCATTCAACAGCTGGCTGGAGCGGCGCCCCGCCCCCCGGCGCCGCGCTCTGGGCCCGCCCCTGTCCGCCGCCGCCGCCGCCGCCCGGGCGGCAGGCGGTGTGGGCCCGCCTGTCCGCCGGCCCGCCTGTCCGCCTGTCCGCCTGCCGACACAGCCTGCGTGTCAGCCTGGCGCCGCTCATTTGGGTGGAGGAACATGGCGCGCGTGACAGGGAATGCAGCGGTGTTAGGTACTGGGATAGAGGTCGGTGCACGGGGTATCGGGCTGAGTCGATGGTAGAGCTGTCTGTTAAATGTCTACCCCGTGTCATGACGATGGCTACCTCGACTACCTCGATACAGGTCTGTGGTTTGTTCTAAATGGTTTGTTCTAAAGGGTTTGTTCTAAAGGGTTTGTTCTAAAGGGTTTGATCTCCAGGGTTTGATCTAAAGTTTCCACCAGTCTGTTGAACATAAGGGCAATTTGGTGCCCCCCAAAATCACAAAGTTCCAAGCATTTAGTCCGCAAAAATGCATCGAGCTCTGTCTAACCGTTATCCCGTGGGCTTGAAGTGGCACCTCTAGACTGTTGGCCGTGCCAGCCTGGCTGGCGTCGGACGTGACTGCATCTCTACCGAGATCTGCCGCCGCCAGCTGCCGCTGGCTGTCGGCTGTTCGGCCCGGGCCAGCCAGCCAGCCAGCCGAGCTTGGCGAGCCAGACGCGCAGGCCGCTCCGTCACCTGTTCAATCGGCCGGCCTGCTCCGAAATAGCCTGCTGAGGTGCCGCTGCCCCTCCCCACCCCTCCTCTCCTATCCCCTCCCTCCTCGGGGCGGGGTGGTCTTGGCGCAGGAGCGAGCTCAGGCTCCGTCCTCAGTCGGCCTGTTTGTCTGCGGCGGTATTTGCTTGTTTGGCTGCCGGCTCGGTACCCCGTCGTCGTGTGGTTTTACGGGGACAGACTGTGCGCTCTCATTGTTGTGGGTTTGGCCACTTGTTCACATGAAGGGCTGGGAAATTACACAGCCCAATAAAGGGACACTGCTTCCTTCCAAAAAGTTCTCAAATGTACGCCGTTTGTGGTGCAAAATATGAAGTAATTGGTGCTGAACACGATTATGACATTTGTTTCTCACAAACATTGCTCATTTCATGCCAAAAAATGGCGTGTAATATTTGTGGCTGAATGACGTCATATGAAGGAATTTTTTTTTGGAAAAAAAGAAAACCTTTAACGGTGCTGCATGAAGTATGAACTAGTGATGGCTAATGTATTGGCAAAGGTAACAACAAGTAGACTGTAATAAACATTTTAGTAAAAAGAGTACTACGACATCGGCTCACGGTTTCCCCATCTCCAAAATACATTGGGGACTGGGGATTTACAGATGTCAAACTTCAAACTCGAAATTCTCTGTGATTCGACCTCAGTGGTTGTTTTAACTTATACTATACATAATTGCAATGCCAAGCAGCCAAAATGGCTATCTCAACTCAAATATAATGTTAAGATGGCAGTGTCCCTTTAAAGGGAATAGTTCACCTTGAAAGTTGTCTTGAAATTCCATCGTACGGGGTATTTTAAGCTGGAAAAAACGAATATGACTTTGGTTTGGACGATGATAGTGATAATATATTACGATGATAATATCTGTTGAAAAATGGGCATGCTTCTTTTTTTCCTTCATGGCTGTAAACACTTAATGACAATGTAGGTATGACGTCATGCATATGGTAGCTTGGATAGGGAAGCTATTGGACACAATAATGACGGTCTTTAAACATACATACGCAAGCTGTTTATAACGTAAACAACAGTTCAAAGAAGTGACGGACGCGTTTCGTTTCCCCGAAACTTATTTTATAAAGGGGCCCACTACTATGGATTTCAGACCGCCGTGAGACCCCGTTTTCTGGTCGATAATTAGTTGAAGAAATGGCCGAATCCGAATCAAATTTTCGCGCAGTCTAATTTCAGCCCAGGCACTGAATTTCTGTTCCGTATAGTCTGGTTAACAAAAAATCAAAACCTTATGGTACTTGTCATTGACTCGTAACGTTAAAATGTGCTGGTAGACCCATTCCCACAGTAGAGGCTACCGTGACGTAGGTTGTGACCTAAAAAGCACTTGCTGTCTTATCGTCACCATCGTCGGTAGTCACGTGCTGTTAGTGTTGAGGTCACAACTCACAGCCTACGTCACGGTAGCCTCTACTGTGGGGTCACTGGGATTTGGTTAACCGAGCAGATTTTAACTTTACGCGAGTCGATGACAAGAACCATAAGTTCTGATTTTTTTGTGAACAGACTATACGGACAGAAATTGGCGCCTGAGCTGAGATAGACTGTGCGAAAATTTGATTAGGACTCGGCCATCTCTTAACAAATTATCGCCAAAAAACGGGGTCTCACACGGTCAGAAATCCATGGTAACGGTCAGAAATCCATGGTAGTCCTGTGACGAAAGTATTTAACGTAGCCAGGTATTTTTCTTCACACAACCCATTTCTCGATCTGAGACCTTTCTTATAAAAAATCGAGCTATGGCTCGATTTGTTCTCAAATCTGAGCCATTTTCTACTTTTAGCAAATCGTTATTATCAACAAAACTAGTTGAAAACGACAGCATGATTATTGAGGTTCTTGGTTTTATTTTCGAGACATCTAACAGAAGCTCATCAAACAGAAGACATCTAACAGAAGCTCATCAAACAGAAGACATCTAACAGAAGCTCATCAAACAGAAGACATCGAGCAGAAGCTCAGAGACTGATCAGAAAGAAATCGAGCCGTGGCTCGATTTCTTTTTAAGAACGTCCTCTGCTGTACAAATCGGCTATCTCAGTTGCAAATCCCATGTTAAAGGTGAACTATTAGGTACCTGTATCGGCCACTTCAACCAAAGTAAATTTAATAAGATTAATTTGTGGATCCCTGGTCTTGTTTATTTATTGTTTTAGTGCGCTATTGGAGTCTGTAAAGATGACTGATTTCTAAGGTTTCCGTCTTTTCACACATTTGCTTTCGGTCTGTTTTTTATTTTATTTTTTCACCTGCGCTTAGTTACTTTGTCGTCAATTCGTTCCGTCATTCCCCGTCTCTCCGTTGTTGGTTCATTGTTGGTTCGTTGTTGGTTCGATGTTGGTTCGTTGTTGGTTCGTTGTTGGTTCGTTGTTGGTTCGTTGTTGGTTCGTTGTTGGTCCGTTGTTGGTTCGTTGTTGGTCCGTTGTTGGTCCGTTGTTGGTCCGTTGTTGGTCCGTTGTTGGTCCGTTTGTACGCCTGTTCATCAGTCTGGCCGTTCGCGTTGGCCTACCAACCCGACTGCTGAAATAACAAACAGCTGGCGGCGTCGCCAGCTCAGCCTCGAACAAGGCTGGATTGCATGTTCATGACCCGGAGAGTACAAATCCATAGGTAAAAATAAATGTTTTTGTTAGGAAAGGTAACATTTCCATTTTTTGAAAAATATGTAAAAATTCCTGATTTGGAAAAAATATTAAATCATTGTGAGAAAAATGGTATATTTCATCAGCAATGTTGGTAAGGTCAGCTAAAAGAAACGAATTTCCTGACAGTCGATCGTATAAAGAGATCGCTTGAGTTGACGTCCCGTGTCGTGTCGTTCCGTCTTCCGTTCTCTCCCTCTGCCTTTCTGCTGGTCTTGCCCTCCTTGGTTTTTGTTTGCCGTGTGTGGCTCGGCGTTTTCTTTCCCCTTCCATTCTGTCCGTGCGGCCACGCGGGTTTTTCGGCCGCCCCGCCGCTCGCCATCGCCTGCCCTGTTATTGCATTGATGGCGGGCCATGCCTTCTTGGCTTATCTCGTTTGTTCCGTGGTGTGCGGGCGGGGGGCGGGTGGGTGGGGCTCCTGGCCGTTGGCGTTTTCTTCTCGTTCCTGGTCGGGGGGGCGGCGGGGGGGGGGTCCTGCGCCTGTTTGGGTCACTCCTCTTCCGCTTTCTGGTCGTCGGGTCCTCGCGCTCCGGGCCTCCGTCCGCGCGGCGCGCGTCGGTCCTCTCCCCTGTGCACGCCCGGCCGGGCGGCAGGTCAGAGTCGGGGTCGGTCAGCACTCGGTTCGCCGGCGTGGGGGCTGGTTGTCTTTCGACGAGTGGGGCCGGCCCCGACGGCCCCTCGACGAGTAGCCCGGCGTTCGTGAGCAGCAGGGTGGGGGTCGCCGGGCGCCGGCGTAGGCTGTGCGTTCGCTTCTGCACACCCGAGGTGCCGGTCTCATCTATCGCTCGACTGCAGTTCGCTCTGCCCACGCCCGGTGAGGGGTCTCTTCCACCGCTCCGCACTCTGCCGACCCGGTCACCATTCAGCGTGGTCTTCGTGGTGTCGGCCCCCTGTGACGGCCCGGCCACCGGCCGGGCACGCTTTCGGCTTACTGTTTTATATCTTATCTATTCTTTATTTTTTTCTTTATATTTCTTATTTAATCTTTTCTCTACCTTTGTCACTTCGATTGCCCGGGATCTTTGTTCCAGCCCATCCCACCTTCCTGTTTGCGTGTCCGCCCCGTGGCGCTACCTCGCGCGTGGCGCGGTGCGTGTGCAGGGGTGTTGGGTGTTTCCTTGCCCTGCCGGGCTTGGCGCTTGGTGTGCCTTTGGCAGGGCTTTGGCCTTTCCACGCGCCCTTTCATTCAGGGGGGGCTTTGCAGGTGCGCCCGTGCCCCCTACTTCTATCATTCCGTACGGTCCGCCGTGTGTTATTGGTGTGTGTTTGGGCCCTCTCAGCTGCCACTTTGGCACGTCGGGTGCCTGCCCGTCGCCCCCTTTTTATATCTCAGTTCTTTGACGACGCTCGAGTTTCACTTCCACCTCTACTTTTCCTTCGGTTCGCTTCGTTCTGCACCTGGCTTGCTGCATAGGCGGTTCGCAGTGTGTTTTGACCAGTTTGGGTGGCAAGGTCCAGCACACAATGACCCAATAATACAGATAGCTCCTTCTTGGTGGCTCTATCCTCAACTTCCAGCTTTCACAGAGACATACTTCTATTCTTTCGTGTTAGCTTGCGTTTTTACATGCACCATATATTAAGGAGCCATTGCTTCCACATTAGCATCCTCGTCTGGTATATTCTTAGTCGTTGTCTTCCGACCCCTCGGACCTGGTGTTTTTGCTCGGTCTTTGGATGATTGAGTGATGATAGTCTGGGCGGTGGTGAACTGGATGTCCTGGAGAGGACTCTCGCGGCCACTTAACGTTATCACGACTGTCACTCCATTCTAGAACGTCCATCTTCCAAGTCATCAGCGTAAGTCGTTGTGCCAATCATCTGCTCCAGTCTGCAGGCAGCTCGTCTGGTTGGCTGCGCTGGCTCAGAATTCATGAGTGCCTGGAATCCGTGTTCTCGCGCCTGCTCAGTGCTGTAGCCCAGGAGACTGTTTTGCTCACTGCTCAGTCTGAGGCAGGAACCGTGCTCACTGCTCAGTCTGAGGCAGGACCCCACGTGTTCTTACTGCTTCATCGCTGAGAGTTCAGGAACTGTTGTTGTCTCTCATTGTCTCTAGCTTTCTCGAGCAGGAACCTCGTGCTCACCTTGCTCACTCAGTCATGTTAGAGTCATGGAATCCGACGTGCTCCTTATCGCTCAGTCTCGAGGGAGGCACCCGCTGCCCTCCACCTATTTGCTCAGCTCTCTGAGTGTCAGTGAAGCTTTGTCCTGCTGCTTCACTTGCTCGCCTCACTCTGGATGCAGGGTTAACCTGTTGCTTACCTCTGCACGTCTAAGCGGACGGCCACGGCGACGGCTTCTTATCAGTCGTCGTTTTAAGGTTCAGTGTTGGATGTACCTCTCCCAAGTTGCTATGCATTATGCTGTTCCAGCATAGTTTCCTGAATTGCACAATCTCTTGTCTTCAACTCTGTACCAGCTCTGCCTTCTTTTCATATGGACAGCTACTGTGTCTATCACTTGGGTTCTGTGATCGTGTATAGTTTTGTTAAGTTTGTATTGTTTATTGTGGCCCATACTATGTGTGTAATCATGTGTTATTTCATTAGCACACGTGCATTGCTTATAGGAAACATTTTCACTATGACAGAAACATTTTGGTTAATTTCTAGCTTAATTCGTCGTGTTGTGTGTAAACTTTGTGTACTGACTCTTATTTTGACACAGTATCAATTAGCTGTATAACTGATCGGAATCCTACTCAACGTAGCTGCATTCTATCACTGCCCGGTTTGTGATGATTATTTACTCTTGTGGATGACATACGGTTTTTGGTTCTGGTCAGTTTGTGGCTCTCGTCGATTGTAACGCTTTCTTTTTCGCCTGGAAATTCGTGTATCGATTCTCCCTACCGTCACTGAGTTTTGCAGTGACACCGGCCGCTAATGATTCCGTTAATCATTCTGTGCTCTCGGTCTCGATCACTTGTGACGGGCGTGCACTGAGACCGTTCCGCCATTCAGTGGGTTGGGGCCGGTAGAGAAGAGACCGTCTGAGATGCACCACTCAGCGTGTGCGTTTCCTCGTATTCTCCCTTGTGCCTGTGAATCTCTTCTCGTTTCTGGCATGACCTCTGCCTGAACCTCTCTCAGCTAACCCCTCCTCCGCCTGAACCCTTTCTCTCTACGCTGACTTCTTAGTTTGACACTCGCTCTCCTATTGTTCTTTATTCTCTGGAGCTTCGTGGGTGGAGGGTCGTCTCGGATGTGATTTCTGGGTCAGCAATTCCTCGAGTTGGGTCAGCGAGGGTTTGACTACTACTCGGCAACGTCCAAGGCTTTGCTTGGTGTATGTTAGCACATGTTGTGTTCTCGCCGTGATAAATTCAACTGTAACCATGTCTTGGTGTTTTGACCTTCGGGGCAGGAGTCACTGCCCCGCGCAGTCAGCTTGGCCACGCCTGTTTCTTTAGCTGTGTCGGTTTGGTTTGGTCGGGCGCGTGCTTCGCCGGGCCTTCTTATTCGCGTCTCTCCTTTCCTCTATGACACCGTTAAGTTCCGGCTGAGGTCCGTGGCCTGGCCGGGAATGGTTCTCCTAGTATGGTTAATTCTCTGTGCTCGGGTTTGACCAAGCCTTGTATCCGTCTGGTTCCTAGTCTGTGCTCTGCTGGCTCCGTTTTCCTTCTCTTTTGCGTTGCCTCCGCTTCGTGTCCCTTGTTTTTGGTTTTCCGGTGGTTCTAGTTTAGTCTCCGGTTCTCGCTGGCGCCGCTGTCTGCTCCTTCCTTGCCGCCGCTGGTGGTGCCTCCGCACTTTCGCTCTGCCGCCGGCCGCTTCAGCCTTAGGTGTCTCTTTAAGGATTGCTCAGCCGGCGAGGATGCCAGTCGATCTCCGGTTCTAGTTTCGGGTCCTTATGTGGGCCCCAGGCTCTTTTTACGCGGATGATGACGTTGTGTAGCGCGTGACCGGGGCCGGTGTTTTCTCTTACTTCTTTATCGCGGTTACTGGTCACTGCGTCGGTTGGTACAGCGACTCTGGGTCCGTCTGGTTATGGCTTAGTTCTGTTGTACTTCGGTGGACATGGCTTGCTGTTCTCACCGCCTGTGCTGTGCCTTGCTGTTTGTTCGTCGCCGCTCCGAGTGTCCGCCTTGTGACTAGCATTCAGCCGGAGCTTCCAAGCGGCGCCCCGCGGTTCGTGCGGCGGCGCCTGTCCGCAATTGTCAGGGCGGCAGGCGTCTCCGCTTGGTGAAGTCTGTGGTGACCTCGTGGTGCGGTGAAGGAGTGGAGGGGTTCGGCTATCCCGTCTCACGCTTCTGGGCCCGCCAGTGTTGCGCGTGAGTAGACATTTGAGCGGCCTCCTTTCGCTGTGTTTTCAAGTCTCGCCTTTGTTGCCCACTGCTTTTCCGTGCGTCCTGCCTGAAACGGACGCGACCTGCCGCCGGCCCTGCCTCCGCGAGTCCCGCGCCTACTGTCGCCTCTGCCTTCGTGTTTTTTTTGCCTGTCTCCGCCTCTGTGGTTTTCGTGCCTGTCAACGCCTCTGCCCCGTGGTTTCCGTGCCTGTCCCGCCTCTGCCCCGTGGTTTCCGTGCCTCTCGCCGTCTCTACCCCCTGAATCTGGTGCCTACTTCCGCGTCTGCCTTCGTGGTTTTCGTGCCTGGTGCCGCCCCTGCCTCCGTGGTTTTCGTGCCTGGTGCCGCCCCTGCGTCTCTGGAATCCGGCAGGCTTCATTCATTGGCACGGTCCAGGTCAACGACCTCGCTACTTTCCCAACCGGCCGGCGGCCGGCGGGCGGCGGGCGGCGGCGGTGCGACCATGTCTGGCATGCTGGCCCCAGGCCGCCAACGGTTCGGGCCGCGCCGTGGCACGCCGAGCCGCGCCGGGTACGGCCGGGCTTGGACGGCTGGTCGGCCATGTTCGAAGCGAGACCGCTAGGGGTGCAAATTTGGCAGCGGCTTTAGTGTAGAACTTGTGGTGTGGTTTCATTTGTGTGCGCCGTTAGTATTTCTGTGTTTGGTGAGTGCTTGTTGTTATGCTTTTGTTTTGTCCATCCTCGTTGTTGGTGTCATTTCGGCTGTATATTATAGTTAGGCCGCAAGCTCAGCTCGCTCTTCTGGTGCACCAAAAGTGACAATTATCTCCTGAGGGAGGACAGTCTTAAGGGCATTTATTTTGTGAAGTAGTGCTGGCAATTCCGCAAGTCAATACCATTACGTGGTCCTCCTGTCTGCGTCCCGGCTTTCTAGGTGTGTTTGTCTATTGTGACCTATTGTCTTCTGCTTATGCGTTTATGGCGTTGTTCTTTTGGTCTTTGTCCTTCGGGTGTGGGGGCATTGTGCGCGATTATATGTAGGTATAGGGTATTTTAGTTCTTGATATTCTCTCCGGCTGGGCTCTTGGGGCATGTTCTGGAGGGAGGTGCTTTGGCAGAGTATTGCTTATTATTGCCGGGTTCGTCCCGCCGACGTTTCTCGGGGGGTCCTTTGCGGCTTGTGGGGCAGACGGAGGCTCTGGATGGTGTCACTATGGCGCTGTTTGGGGTCTGGGCTCGGTGGGGGCTTTGGCGCGCACTTTGGGGGGTTTGCGGCCATGTGGGCCGGGCCTTCGTGTCGGGGTTTCGTGCTGCGTTTTATTGGGCGCGGTCATTAGTGTGGGGTTGGGTTTCTGTTGGGTTTTTCGCGCAGTTCGGTTGGGCGTCTGCCGTTGCAGGGGGCGTGCGGGGGGATGGATGCGGTGACACAGGTGGTCCCTGTTGTTGTCCTGCGTCGATGGGGTGGTCGAGTTTGGTTTGGGGTGGCGTGGCCCCATTGTCGTTCTTCGTTTTGTCCGTTTTGGTTGTTTGTTCGTTGGGGGGGGCTGTGGTTTGGGGGGGGGCGGGCTGTGGCGCCTGGTTCGACTTCTATTGGCTCTGGTCCGCAGCCGGTGGCCTTCGCGTGCGATGCGGCAGGCTGGGCGCCACGTCGTTGATCGGTCCTCACCATTTGCCGGCGTTTCTCATCTATGGCGACTCCTGGCGCGCTCCGTGCCGTTGGCTCCGCGCCGCTAGAGGTTCTCCCGGCGCGTGCGGGCCTTTGGGCTCGGGGGCGCCTTCCTTCGGCTCTGGTCGGTGTGGTTTGGCCGCGCGTCGGGTCTCTTCTTTGTCTTTGTGTGTGGCTGGGCGGCCTGATCGCCTGACGCGGTATGCTTGGTATGTCAGGGCTCGTTTTTTCCGCGCCTTTGCGGTGTTTTCTTTCTTGGGCTGGGCTGGTGTAGTTTTTCCCTGGGCCTTTGCCGGGGTGCGTTTGCGGGAGGTGTGGGCGGGCGCCAGGGTGGGCGAACTTTGTCCGCTGTCCTGCCTCCCCACCCTGCGGTTGTCTCGCTTACTTTGGCTGCTTTGCCGCTCCTTGTGGCTTGGTGTTTCCCTGTGGCTTTGCTGGCCTGCCGGTTGTCCTTGCTTTCTTTTGTGTTGTTGTTTGTGTTTTTCGGGCTGGTTGTGGTGCGTTTTTTGGCTTTGTTCTTCGGCCCTCTTTCTCTGCGGGCCCGCTGTGTGTTCGCGGTATTTGCTTAGGTTGCCTTAAGTTTTTGGCCAGGCTTTGACCGCGGGGCGGTCCTTAGAGGTTTATGGGCCGTTATGATGGCTCTCTTTTCTCTTTTCGTTTCTCTTCTTTCTCCTTTTCCCTCCGGTTTTTCTTCTTGCTGCTGTTTTTTCCTTGTCTGTTTTTGTGTTCCTTTTGGTATGCTTACGGTGGCGCCTGACTGCTACTTTTTATGGTCACGAGAGGGTGACCGGTCGTGCGTCCTCCCCAGGGTTGCAGCCAGCTGGGTTATTGCGTTAGCTCCTCTGTCCTTTTTGTGCTTTTTCCACGGTTCGTACGGCTGGTTTCGTGACAGCGTCGAGGGTCGGTATGGCCTGGTCCACCGTTTTGCTCTGTTCTCTGCGGCACGACCTGTTTCGTGTGGTTCCTTTTTGGGCGCGGCGCCGGTATTTCCGCTCATTTTGGGGTCCTGTGGTTTTGTATTGGGGTGTGTGCCCCGGTCCTCTTGTCTGCCCCTTTGCCTGCGGGCTCCCGTGGTGCTGTGTGGTGATCGTCGGTATTTGCCTTGGGGTGGTCCGGTGGTAGTGTTTTAGGCCCTATGGGGTGGTTTTCTCGCGGTTTCTCTGTCTTCTGTTGTTTGTCGTCTCGGTCTGGGGTGTCCATTTTGGTGCCGTTGTCCTAATCGCCGCTGATTTATCCTTTTTTACAGTGCTCGCATCTCGGAGCGTCAGACTCGTTGGTTTACCTAGCAGCTTGTCGTTATTCGGCTGTCAGGATGTTTATCCCCTTATTTCATGCACAATTCAGTTCTCTCTTGTCGTACGGTCTGTCTCTCTGGACTATTGTATCGCCATACTTTTCTTCTCGGTTCTATTAACATGTATATTTCGTGTTTTTTTTTGTTTTGGATTCATGTTGCCTGGTTATTAGTTTCTGGTGGACTCACCACAGCCTTGTTTTTGGATTCGCCCACTGTTTCCTGAGTTTCCTTTTCTTTTAACTTTGCTTTCTGAGTATGCCACTCATTGTTGATTGAGTGAGCAGGCAGTGCTGTTTTCGTCTCTCTAATAGTTTTGCCACGTTTTATTTCGTTTCCATTGCTTTTGTGTGTACGTCTGTTGTTCTTCTGATGTTATTTGCGGCTCATTGTCAATCTTGCTTGGCTTTGTTGGCCGTTCACATTATTTGCCGACTATTATGGCTGTTGCGGCTGTTTGCCTCTGGTCCCGTGTTCTTTACGCTTGGAGCCTCACTGGTGGGGGAGGTTTACGCCCGGCTGCGGGCGCGGTGGTGTTCCTGTCTTGTGGGACGCCGTTGGTAGTATTTCCGTTTTTCCCATTGGCTCGCTCTGTTGGGTCCATCCGTTTGTCTCTACTTTTGGTCTCGTCTGTTCTGTGCGCCGCTCGCCTTCCTTCGGGTTGGCTTGACCTAGCCGCTCTGGTGCACGTTGGTCGCCTTCGTAGTGCGACATTGGCGGCGTTGACGGGCACGTTTATAGTCGGGTTTTTCCCGTTTTCCGGATAGCGCAGGTTCTCCCCGGTGCTTCGGGGCACTATTTCTTTGCAGCGAGGGCTTGGAGCTGTCAACGGGGCGGAGAGGAGAGGCGGAGAGTGGCGCTCGGGACCATTTGCTGGGTTCCCGCGATCCGTTGCGGCTGGGTCGGGTTGTGGCTCACTGCTTTGTGCCTTTCCCGCGTTTCGGCTACGTCTCAAGTTTGCGTGACGCAGCAGCACTATTTCTGAGTGCTCACGGTGGTTGGGGGGTTCTGTATGGGGCGTCGCATCGCCGTGCCGCTTCGCGCGTGCTGGGCACTGCGTCTGAGCTTTTGACTCTCTTTTACTCATCGGTGTCCTGTGCGGGGTGTGTTGGCGTTTTGCTGTGGGGGTGGTTGAGGTTTTTTGGAGCTCGCGCATGTTAAGGGTTGCTCCGTGCTGTCTGGATCGCTGCGTCGCGTAGGGAGGGATTGTGTGCTGCTGTTGATACAGTCGTATGGGTGTCGCCTGCCATGTCCCGGAGGACTGTGTCGGATCTAAGCGATCCGTGAAGAAGCTCAGAGATCCCGTGGATGCTTGGAAGCTCTTCCGCGCGGTCTCCATTTCCCCTGGCCTCACGCTGGTCCGGCATGTTTTCTCCGCGCACGGTCTCGTTGCTCGCCTCTGCCCGTTAAGTGTTTTTTTATTTTATTTGTTCTTTGCCGGCCGCTCGCGGCGCCTGCCGCTTCGCGCCGTTTATCCAGTCCTGTATTGTGTTGCCCCCGTTTTGGCTGCGATTCGGCTGCTGCTCGGCTCGGTCCCGTGCCAGTTGGTGTCGCGGGCGGTGAGGATGCTCTTTGGTTCGGTTAGTGGTCGTTGTTGGCGGTCTCTCGTCCTCGTCTACGGCCGGGCTGGCCGTTGGTGGCGCTGTCTCACTTGGGCGTTCCGGGACGGCTGTGTATGGCGCGCGGGATGGCACGGGGCGATAGTTGGGATGGTCCGGGGTGTTTTGGGTCCGGGGCAGTTTTTGTAGGTAGGTGCTTGAACGGGGGCGAAAGTGTCCATCTTCGCGCGTCTCCTGCCACACGTAGCTTTATAGAGGCACAGTGTGGGAGACCGGACAAGCCCGGGAGTGCGCCCGACATGAGGCTGAGTGGTCCGTCTGACAATGTCAGAGTCGTCTCCTCCGCCGGTCCACCGGCTCTGCTCCGTATTGGCCAGCTGTCGACAGAGTTGGGCCAGCAGCTCTGTGATGGTCGCCGGTCTAGTGTCCCTGACTGGCTGCCGTACCGACGGCGAGATACTTCAGAGGGCTACGTGGTGAGTCTAAAAGCGTCTCTGAAGTGTCACGGGGTTTGTAGTTTATTCGGGGAAGGGGGATATAATTAAAGTTTCCTCTTCGACAGCTTTTGATTCGGATTAAATCGGGTATGTTAACATCACGAAAATATGACTACTTTATTGATGTTAACCTTACGAGAAAGATGTTCTTCACTCATCACACTATGATGTTTTTCACGCTCATTTTGACCGCGAGTGTCATTCCGACGGAGCGGCCAACAGACCCAGGTTTCCGCTGCCTTATATTACCACCGTCCGTCCGAGGTACCGCTGCTGCCAACTGTCTCGGCTATCATGTCTAGAATCAGCGGTCACGGGGCGGCACTTGTCGCAGATAGCCGGCCAGCCCCGTGCTGGCCGACCCCACCCCACGCCTATCTTCCCCGGCCCCAGCGGCGGTGGCGGCGCCGGGCTGCCTTGTGTGAGGCCGTATATGACACGTGGCCCACCGCCGGCGCCGGGAACCGCCGCCCTTTGACCTCTGGCTGATCGGAGTGGCGCCGGCCAGGCCAGAGACAGCGGCCCCCTTACCCTGGCCCCCCGGCCCTCGTCGCTACGGACCGCCGCCGACAGTGGAGCAGTCGTCTGACGCCTGGCTGGCCGGTCGGTGACTGTTCGGCGTTCATAGAGCAGTCGTCTGACGCCTGGCTGGCCGGTCGGCGACTGTTCGGCGTTCATAGAGCAGTCGTCTGACGCCTGGCTGGCCGGTCGGCGACTGTTCGGCGTTCACCTGCAGGTTTTTCAATGGTGTTCTTTCATTGAGAACATTCGCTGTAGAACGTTCTCAATGAAAGTTCTGCAGACAAATATTGAGAACTTTTGAAAGATCGAACGTTTTGCCTGCGGTGTATGACGCGCACAGCCATCTGACCTATGTATTCACATTCAGAGACGTCTTGCACACGCTCGGATGCGCCGCTCGGATGCGCCGCTCGGCGCCAGCGAGCTTTGTTAGCTGATCCTGAGCCTTCCGAGAGTTCCGAGAGTTCCGAGAGTTGTATACGGGATCCCCAGCAGAGAGCGGAGAGCTTCAAAGGCGGCTGTGTCGGTGTCAGCCAGCCAGCCAGACAGCCCCTCCCCTGGCCGGCCGGCGGGGCTGGGTGGGGTGGTGTGGTCGGCGGGGGCGTGGCCACCGCAGGAGGCGTGGCTCGGCGACCGTCTGGGCGGCGCCGCCCCCGCCCTCCGCCGCCGCCGCCGGGTGTCGGGTGGCCGCTGCACCGCATGTTGTGTGTTCTGGCGTCCTCTGCGGACTCTGCGCCTCGTACTGCACCGCCGCCGTGAGCTCCATGACTTTTATTCGTGACACTGAACAGGTCGACCCTGCCAAAATCCGCCCTGCCAGTTCAGGCTCACTCTAGGATATTTTTGGCAGCAGGATATTTGATGCAGGATACGCCTATTACCATGGTTGAAACGCTTCAGCAGCAAACAGCACCACCTCTTGAGCACTACCTACCAGAGTCGAGAGCCGGTCTTTCTAACCGGGCGCGAGTGGTATTTTTGCATTATATGGTGGTTTAATTGCACCAATGTTACAATTAACTAACAAGTTTGATGTATTTTGACATGTGTATTGTAAGATGATGATTAAGGTGACACTTCTTTGTACTTTCTATGTAACACAAGGCTGTGATTCCGCTGTCGAAAGCTTCTAACACGACTCCGCTCCTATCCATTTCACCGCCTCCCCGCTCCCCTCTCTCTCCCCTCTCTCTCTCCCTCCACCTGACACGCGCCTCCTCCTGGGGCGGAGCGTGGCGGACACGCACCTTCTGGGGCGCAGCGTGGCGGCCTGCTCTGGAGCCAGCACCGGCCGCCCCCGGCCGCCCTGGCACGGCGGCAGAACACGGAGTTATTTACAGCTCACCGCCGCGCTCACCGCCGCGCTCACCACGCCGCAAAAAGCCGCCGGCTATTTTCGTATCGGCCCGGAGCCGCCGCCGCCGCCGCCGCCGCCGCCGCCGCCGCTGCTGCTGCTGCTGCTGCTGCTGTAGCTCTGCGGTCTGCGGTCTGACGGCCCAGCGGCCGGCTGGCTCGTGGCTGCTGACGGCCCAGCGGCCGGCCGGCTCGTGGCTGGCTGACGGCCCAGCGGCCGGCTGGCTCGTGGCGGCTGACGGCCCAGCGGCCGGCCGGCTCGTGGCGGCTGACGGCCCAGCGGCCGGCTGGCTCGTGGCGGCTGACGGCCTAGCGGCCGGCTCGTGGCGGCTGACGGCCCAGCGGCCGGCCAGCCGGCCAGACTTGCCTAGTGCCCACACAGCGCCGGGCCTCCGCCGGCCTATATATACCCGCGGTGCCGATGGCTGCATTCCTGTGCCAGTCTGGTGCGGCGGCGGCGGCGGCGGCGGTGGTGGATTCCGCATTCCCCGGGCGGCGGCGGCCGAGGTCCGGCCGCTGACCCGTTAGGTGGGTTCGGCCGGCCCACCGCCGGCGCTGCCTCCGCCATGGCAGCGCCGGGCGGCGGCGGTAGAGTCGGCGTCATCTGGAATGACGGTGGAAAATCATTCAGTCGTGCGGTGATAGTGGCATGCTTAGATAACTCTGTAAAAAGACCGTGCTTCTGTTGTCAATGGGCGCGAGAATTCGGGAAGTGGGCCGACTTTTGGCCCTTATTGTATGCGTCTCATTCATGTTTTGATTTAGCGTGACGGTTGCCTGCGTTGCGTTTCCGCAGACAACACGACCACCACGGATAACTGAGCTGTCCTGCGGCCGGTTTATCCGCTTACAGCGTATCTCGGCGAGCTACGGCGGTCTGCGGCGCGCTGAGCCAGGGTGCGCCACCGAGCGGGGAGCAGCAACCCCCGCTCTGAACAGCCCGTTATGCCGGCACAGCTGTGCCTGCCGGCTGACGGCTGACGCCCGCTGGACAGGTAATCCGCGCCCAACAGCTGGTCCGGCTGACAGAGCGGTGCCCGCGAGCTGTGTGCGGAGGACGGCACAGCAGGACAGCATGGTACAGGATGGTACAGGATGGTACAGGATGGTACAGGATGGTACAGGATGGTACAGGATGGCAGGGCAGGACAGGTGGCGCTGTGACTGTCGCTGCGGCGACTCCCGCTGCCTCATGGAGCGAAGGACAGAATGGGTAGGAAATAAATGTGACAGTAGACACTCTGGGGCAGCCATTGATTAGGCAGTGGGTCCGATGACCTGGTTTCCGTTTCCTCGTGACTGACTTGCGGCTAGCTGAGGGAGTGATGTCTGATGACTTGAAGTTTCGACTCTGCAGTTTCAAGCCCCAGCAGATTCGCCGTCTTAAGAGTGTTTTATCACACTACAACGGTGAGTGTGACGTTTGTTGGCCGCGCACGTCCCCTGTTAAAAAGGGGACCTCAGAAGCGATGGCGAGAGAGCGAGTCGGACCTAGTGAATTTCGACTTTCTGAGCTTCGACGTCCTGAACTCTAACCTCCTTCTGAGCCCGAGTCTGCAGGCGCTGCGCTGCCTGCCCCCGCCCTCGCCTGACCAGCGATTGGCTGTGCTTGAGACCCGGTCTGGGCGGCAGCGGCAGCGGCGGCGGCGGCGGGAGCGCCACATTCCTCAGCAGCCGGTTCACCGGACCCGCCGCCGGGCCGGGCCACGGCCGGTCTGACCGCGTTCCTTCGGCGCGGCGCGACCTTCCGCGACTGTGGAACGCGACCCAGCCGGTCCGGTCCGGTCCGGTCCGGTCCGGTCCGGTCCGGTCCGGGCCGGGCCGGGCCGCTCTATGTGCGCCGCTGCTGCCGCCGCACGAGGCGTGGAACACAGCAGAGCTCGTCTTTTCACAGACAGAGAGACGTTGAATCGGCTGGAGCTGCTTTTCGATCATGTTCAGCATGCTCGTATGAAATGGAAGAGTTTGAATCAAAGACTGTTCGCTGCTTTAAAAATAACCGAGTTGTCGACCCCCCCAAAAAAAAAAAAAAAAAAACAAGGGTGTTCCCAGTTCAGTAGAAAGGGAGATGGGATTTGGTGTGAGAGGCGATTCGAGTGACGCGGCAGGCTGTGTGCTTGTGTGTCTGTGTGTGTGAGAGGGCGATTTTCTGCAGGCTGGCGGCCGCGCGCGACGGACCGGAAGGGAGCCGCCGTGGCAGTCCAAACAAACGACCAACAAAAACGCCGCCCCTGCAGCGCAGGCGGCCGGCCTGGTTCGACCGAGCTCCGCCAGGGGCGCTGGTGCGCCAGGGCAGGCGCCGCACCCGCCCGCCCGCCCGCCCGCGCCGCCGCCGCCGCCGCCGCCACCGCCACCGCCACCGCCACGGCACCGTTAGCACGTCACGTGTCGACAGGCGCGACATCTGTGGAGCGGAATGGGAAACGTGCGATAGTGGCGACATCTCTGGCTCGATAGCGGAGCTGTTACTGCCGGAAGATTCGGGTGAATGCACGGACGGGTATCGTCATGTGTGATGCAAAAGTGGTCGGTTGTTATGTTTTATGAAGCTTTTATGGCCTTAAAATATTTGGAAAGTAACCTTTCCACAGGTGTCCGGGGAGGGGTGTAGGATGGAAAGTGGGTTAGCCAGTGAAACTTAGATAAGTCTTCTTAGCCTCCAAGACACTAAGCTAAAATGTTTCCAGTTTTGAGCTCTTCTGGTCTTGAAGAGCCTTTTTTCTACTCGAAAATGTCCTCATCAAGCAACATGGAATGTTGAGCACAATTTTTAAAGTAAAAAATGTAAAAAGTGAGGGTCATGCCCCCTCCCCCCTCCGCCCTGTTCTTTCGCCTATGTGTTCGGTGACGTAAAGTCGTCTTGATCAGATTTCTTATAACATAAAGGGCGGGAAGACTATGAGGTAAATACATCAAATGTCGGTACATGCGTGGTGTCGCTGGTGGGGTTCTAGGAATTTGTGAGTCTGTTAAAACTCTGACCATACTTGCTTTGTGGGTGTTCAAGTGACTCACCAGTCTTCATAGATTTATCGGTTAACCGCCTCACTCTAGAATGGTTTATACTAAGGGCACCGAACGAGTGGAAACCCCCTTCCCACCGTACCGGAACCCAGTGTTCTCCATGGCGGTAGTTGGTTTTCCAACTCTCTGCAAACCAGGAACTGCAGCCGGAAACGCCGCCGGAACCGTCGCCGGAACCGCGACCAAAAAAGGACTGGAGACTGACCGGACGAGGACGCCGACCACCGGAAGTGACTGCAAGACATCCGGAAGACGGTCGGAAGAGGACGGGGCGCCGACCACTGCCTGAGGTCACACTTGAACGAGACTGGTTTTCGCAATGATTTGCAGAGCGCTTGATTCTGAGATCATTGTGAAAGCTGATTTTGTGATTGTTTTCTACGAGAACCCCGGCGAAGGAGGACAGCGGTTTTCTACGAGAACTCCGGCGAAGGAGGACAGCCCAGACCCTGCGGTGGAAGGGAGGAGGATCAGGACCGTAGCCAGGAGGGTGCACGTGCACCCCCTGTGATCAGAGTGCAATCCCTGGCGCTACTCTGTGCACCCCCTGTACTTGGGTATAGGGCTTTCGTGAGTTCTGAACTCGTGCCAGTGATTGCCTTGTGCACCCCCTGGGATTTTGGGCTGGCGACGGGCCTGAGGATACGTAAAGGCATTCTCTGGACGTGGCTCTTCTGCTAGCCCCTTTCTGACGGAGATTCAGAGTGAAGGGAGCGTGTAAACATGTGGGGGATGGCGACACCTGTACAGCAGGCCGACACCGCTGGGCGGCTGCCTTTGTATTTCCTGAGACATAAATTAACCCACACCGCGCTCCCCCTTTAAAGGGAATAGTTCACCTGGGAGTATTTTTTTCAACATCGCGCCGATACAGGACGTACATTATTAATTTTTATAAAAACTTATATGCCCGTACTATCTCTGCGCAGGTGTCCTAACATCAAAGGGTGTGCCTTAAGCCGGTTCCCGGGGACAATAGGCGAGACACTGCTGACGCAGGTGATTCAAAACTTTACTCGCTTGGATAAGCGTATAGCCGGCCTTTTACCTCGTCATTGTCCCCGGGAACCGGTTAGAAGCACCCTTCGCTTGTCAGCAGAGACACCCAACTCCAGCTGCACTAGCTGACTGCATAGCCTCTGCCCAGGTGCATAGGGCACACATTATGGGCGCAAAATAACCAAGCAGTTGTTGCGCCCTAAAACCCCTACCAACAAACAAACAATAGGGCACACATTCTTAACATTCTATATTTATGGTCCACATTCCTTTGACAAAAAGTCAAGTATATTCGGCTGGAGAGCCTTTTCAGCCCAGAAAACTTGCAGGAAGGGGCTTTTCAACACGGGCTGCTACTGCTATCTCAGTTCAAAACCCATGTTGAAGTGAACTATTTCCTTTGAGGTTTTTCTCGGATGGCCGTTTTTGGCATGGTGTTCGGACATCAATTACCTACAAAATTTAAAATATTATTTCAGGTCAGGTCACCAGGCTGGGTCACGTGACCCCACCTCCAAAAACGTTTGCGGTCGTACCACAGCAACAGTTGTTGACTAATGGGTTTTGAACTTACATAATTTCATAAGGTCATAGGTGCCTACAATTCGTATATCTCGTTTTTGTATAGCAGTGACCTAAGATCGGGTCAATTTCGTGACCTCCCACTTAAACCCGCGCACCGAAGGGGGGTGCATATCCGTCCCCCTGAGGTTTTTCTGGAGTAGCGGAAAAACGGCGGTACGTAGCGCCGCCAAATTTTGCACAATTGTTTCGGCATCAATGACCCACACTTTCTTCAAAGTTTGACATCCTAAATTTCAAGGTCACTTCGTCAGGTCACATTAAATGACCTGACCTCATGTCACGTTTTTGAAAGTTTGACATGCCGAAGCCATAGTGTGAACCAAACAGTTTGAAACTCACATTGTGTGATGAGAACAAACGTATCTACAATTCGTTTTTCTCGGATGTTTTATATCGGTGACCTGAGGTCATGTCAATTTCGTGACCTTCCATTATAAGTCTACGGGAGAAAATTGAAATGCGCACCTATCGAGGAAACCTAGCTAAATATGTCATTTCAATTCATCATATCGCTATTTCGGAGCTAACAGCGAATGCATGTTGTAATTTTCTTCCCGTGAAATCGCTTTAACCCTCGCACCGAGGGGGGGGGGGGCGATATCCGCCCCCCACAGGTTTTTCCGGACCGCGGGAAACGATTTTGTATAGCTGTTTGACAATCAATTACCCCACACTTTCTAAAAAAAATTGAACTTCCTAACTTCAAGGTGACCGTTGTCAGGTCCATTGATGACCTGACGCTCAAGTCACGTTTTTGTAAGTTTGGACTCTGCCGAAGCCACAGTTGTGAACCAAACGATTTGAAACTCACAGTGTGTAATGAGGCCTTCGTATCTACAGTTCGTATATCTTTGGATTTTTATATCGGTAACCTGAGGTCATGTCAATTTTTGAGACCTCCCATTATAAGTCTATGGGAGAACATTCCAATGCGCACCAATCGAACAAAACCTGGCGGCTAAATGTGGTCAATTTTCATCCTAATCACTATTCTGAAGCAAAGTATAAGAATGCAAGTTTTATTTTTCTTCCGTGACCTTGTGTAAGTCAAATCCAATGTGCCCAGGTAATATGGTTTTGGTAGCAACCTCATGTCTACGGTAATGATAGAACTGTGTTTTCACCATTCTGTTTCTCTTGTCCACCTCCATCGATAGAACAATACAATTTGGACTTACCTTAACATGACTCAGTCAGTCATGATATTTTTTTAGTTTGACCTAGCTAGACACACGAATAGGTTCGATGCGCCGTGATGTGCGCAACAGAGTGGCAAAATGACTGCTCACCCTTATAACTTTTAAGAAGTTATTAACAAAACCTTTTTCAGTAAAATTAAGCATTTTGGCCTTCGCTGACCTCTTGGACCTTACTATTAAAAACCGATCCAAATCTGAGGACTGATAGCGAAAGAATGGTTCAAGAGAATTGCAGTGCTTTTTTTCGGATTGCCTCCTAGCTAATGTTAGTTTCTGAGCTAGCCCGGATTATGTGAAGCAGTGCTCAATTTACTCGAAATATGGGAAAAAAATTTGAACCTTTTTTGACCTCTGGTGACTCAATAATTGACCTGATAAAAAAAATAGCTTAATATTTCGCTAAAGTACTCGTCACGGCCTACTCACGCCGTTTTCCGCCTTCTCTGCTACGTTGCGGTAGTTTTCGAGATCCTGGGGGGGGCGGTTAATCCGGCCTCCCGTCGGTCGAAAATTGGCGTCAGACACCCGTCGGTGCGAGGTTAAGGTCATTCAATGTGCTCACATGGCATATAGTTTTTGTACAATAACTTTATCTTCTACGGCGGGCAGAGTGATAGGGCTTTCACCATTCTGTTTCTCTTATCGACCTTCATCAAGTGATATACAATTTGACTTGACCTTGACATTACCCCAGGTCAGGTCATTTTTGGACTTGACCTAACTAGGTCATCTTATATATGAATCGATGCGCCGTGATGAGAGAAACACGATGATGGAAAAAGCGTTCCTCTAGCTTTTACACATAAAAAGTTATTAGCAAAAAACTTTTTCCGTGAAATTAAGCATTTTTAACTTTGCTGATCTCTGGAGCCTAAACTATTGACCCTATTTCAATCTGAAGAAACGTTGCAGAAAGAGTGTTTCAAGGGCACCTCAATGATTTTACGGAATGCTCCTAGTTAGTTAGTTACTGAGCTAGCCCGGATTATGTGACGCAATGCTCAATTTACTCGAAATATGGGAAAATGTGACCTGTTTTGTCCTCTGGTGAACTCAATATTGACTTGATAAAAAAATAATCAGATTATTTCCTTTAGTATTCGTCTTGGCCTACCTAACGCCGTTTTCCGCTTCTCGCTACGTTGCGTAGTTTGCAAGATCTCTGGAGGGGAGGTTATTCGCACCCCGTCGGTTCTAAGTCGGCTCAGACCCCCACCCCCATCGGTGCGCGGGTAAAGTCCATGGGGAACATTTTCAAACATGTTTTCTGTTTCAAACATGTTTGAACATGTTTCCTTTTCCGATAGCATGAATGAAACCAGTCCATTTATTCTGTATCATGTTATCATAGGATATTATAGATGATCCAGGAACACTTTTTGTTCAGTGACCCCTACAGGGTCAGCTGAGGTATTCCGAGGTCACTAATACGTTTTGTCAATAACTTTTGACAAAATAAAGATAGAGAAGTGAAACTGGCACCAATGTGTTTGTCTCGTCAGGACATTTCTCGCAATATGCAACATCTTGGGTCGCCACTTGACCTTGACCTGAGGTCAAATGTGTAAGTTGACCTAGCGTGGTCAACATATATATGATTCGAAGCGCCTTGACTAGACAAACACCCCTGTAGCTCATTTGGTAGTGTGCTGGGTTTTTGACCTTGCCCGGAAGTGGGAGCCCGGTTTCGAGTCTCTTCGGTGCTCGCTATTTGCCCCTGACTGGGATAGCCTGTGGGCCAGTGGCAGCGGTCGCACTCAAGCCAAGGTCAGGTGACGTCTGGGGCGGGGTGGACCGTGTCCAGGTATGTCGGGCACGTACATTTCGTGCATTTATTTAAAAAAAAAACGTTTCTAAATTCTTCCGGGCGCTAGAATTGCGTGATCGAGTGATGAGGTCAGGGCCTGCGCAACAAGCTATGCTTAGCCTGACCTCGGAAGTCCATCCTTCAAAACATTCGGGACTAAGAAAATTATGGCGTCAAAAGTATTGCTTTATCTTGATTAGGCAAAAAGGTATGTGTGGAAAATAGTTGTGCCCT
>VOPJ01004739.1:0-78983 GCA_014673585.1 Semibalanus balanoides
AAAGAAGGGGTTCCACTGCCAGGGGCGCCATACCCAGAAGGGGCGCCGCGGTCTAGAGGGGCGCAAAACCCATGAACTTTCTGGATTTTACCAGGGGCGAAATCCAGCAAATCCAGTAGCAAAAAACACAGGCGAATGCCCTTTTTTGGTGGTGAATCTAGTGACATGTTTAACAATAACGTTAAATGGGGGGTAGCAGGCCGTCAGGTCATCAGAGCGAGACAACAATTTGAAAGAGGGGAGCGTGTCGTCACTCGTCAGTTCATCTGCAACTGTAGGTATGTGTGTATGTACATACGTCCGACGACCGGTTTTTGTGGATGGGGTACCAACAATCAACATGGTTTCAGGCTTTCGGGAGGCCGTGGCCCATTGCCCCCTGGATCCACCGCGGATTTAATTTGCTTAATTTTCTGCCCCCTCTTTTACATAAAAAGTGAGGTGGTGAACCATGAATACTTATAAATATCGACAAAACCATAAATATAGATATCGACGAATCGAGGCAAAATATCGAATGGTTATAAATTTCGTCGTTACGCAGAGGGCATTTCAATTTGGTATTGGTTTTCAATCGAAAAAATACAACATTGACAACTACAAACATACAGAAGCACGCTTATGCAACGACTGCACAGTGCACAGTGCACATTGGACATGTTCATGACTGCCTATGAAGTGTGTCTGAACTTAAAAAATTACGCGACGTAAAACAAAACATCGAGGTCTATGTCGGTGTTCTGCATATAGAAACTACGCTGCCGTAAGCACATTTCACAACGAATAAAATAGTTAAAGGAAAATTTATCAAGGAAGGAAAAAATATCAGCAAAAAACTTTCAAACAATAAATCGTACAGACATAAAATGGCACCAATCGCTTCAGTGCATCATGGCAGGTACAGTAGTGAATAATCAAAGGGATCGGTCCATGCGCACAACCAGAAAACACATTTCGGGAGGGGGGACACGGCTGTTGGAGTTGTCATCTCCAGTCCAAAAGGGGCCTCATTTCCGATCCATTAAGGGGTGCCGCCGGCACTCACGAGTTACGACTCGAGACGCGACACCTGCACTCCAGTCCCCCCCCGCCGCGAGGCATGCAGGGGCGCCGACTGCTGTCAAAACGCATTATACCCCCCTCGGCAGGCATCTCGTCGCCCTCGGAAGTATGGTCGCAGATTTTCAGAACCATTCGTTGGTGGGGCACTGCCTGGTTGTTTTGCATGTTTGAAGGGGAAAATTGTAAACTTAACGCCAGGGTCTGTTCAAATTTGACAAAAGTTGGTGGGACAAAGTTGCGGGAAGTTGGTGGGACAGTGACCCCATAATTCGAATAGGGAAGCTCCACCCGTGCTGGGAAGGCATCATGCCGCCCTCGCAAGACATCCTTCGAAAGGCATCATGCCGTCCTCGGAAGGCATCTTTCCGCCCTCATACTGTATTATGCCACCCTCGGAAAGCATTAAGATTCATGGCGCCCTCGGAAGACATCTTGCCCCTTTCGGAAGACATTTTGCCACACTCAGAGCGCATTATACCACCCTCAGAAGACGTCTTGCCAACCTTTGAAGGTAATATGCCGCCCTCGGATCGGAAGACATTTTGCCGCCCTCAGAAGGCATTATACCGCACTCAGAGCGAATTATACCGCCCTTGGAAAGCATCATACCAACCTCCTCGGGAGACATATTGCCGCCCTCGGAAAACATTTAGCTTCCCTCAGAACGCATTATACCGCACTTGGTAGAAATCATGCCGCCCTCGAAAAACATTTTGCCGTCATCAGAAGACGTATTGCCACCATCATAAGACACCTTGTCGCCCTCGGAAGGCATTATTCCGCCCTTCGAGCGTATTATGCCAGCCTTAGAAGGCACCATGTCGCCCTCGGAAGACATTTTGCCGCCCTCGGAGGGCATATTGCCGCCATTGTAACTGTAATCAAGGGGCGCCACATTTTGGGAGAGGGGCGCACATGAGCTTGGGCCAGTGGCGTGCGCAGAAATTTACAAGGGATCAAGTCATTGCCTTGAGGGGCGCCACCCGATGGACAGGGGTGTCACCAATATTGGCGAAAATTTGGTGAGGGGTGCCTCTCTTCCGCACGTGCTCGTCGTACCTTCAACATTTTGAGGGACGCCATTACTAGCCAGAGGGACGCCGTCACTAGCCGGAGGGACGCCATCACTAGCCGGAGGGGCGCCGTTACTAGCCGGAGTGGCGCCGTCATTAGCCGGAGTGGCGCCGTCACTGGCCGGAGGGGCGCCGTCACGGGCCGGAGAGGGACAGTCACGGAGGGGCGCCATCACTTGCCGAAGGGGTGCCGTCACTTGCCGGAGGGGCGCAGTCACTAGCCGGAGGGGCGCCGTCACTCGCCGAAGGGGCGTGGTCACTAGCCGTAGGGCACCTTTACTGGTCGGAGTGGTGCTTCACTGGCCGGAGGGGGCAATGTCACTGGACGGAGGGGCGTCTTCACTGGCCGGAGTGGCGCCGACATGGGCCGGAGAGGCGCCGTCTATGGCAGGGGCACCCTCACTGGCCTGGGCGCCGTCACTAGCCGAGGGATCATCCTTACTCTGCCCGGAGGGGCGCCGTCACTGATCGGAGGGGCGCCAGCTTTGCATGGGCGCCTCGGGTCCAAAGGACCAAGTCATGCCCTGAATGACCGTATACTGAGGACGTCACTAACTTAGGGGCGCACACATATACTAGCGGAGTAGTTTTTAGTGTCTTTTTAGGGGCGTCTCCGGCGCCTTCTTAAAACCAAGAAAATAAGTAATTTTTGAGTGGGGGGTCCTGGGCACCCGGACCCCCCGGACGCCCCTGCTGCCAGATTACGTTTACGTTTTGTTTTGGCTACGTTTGGCTACGTTTACGTTTGCAATTTCCCAGTGAGCACCGGGCTTAAGGAATGGTCTTTTTACCAATATTTTTGTAGATAAGGTTGCGGATTGAGTCACGTGACCAAAATGAGCACCAGAAGCAGGTGATCTTAACCAAAGAAGAATACTCAAGGCAGGTAACACACTTATTGCACACTTCCTGCCAGTCTCAGGACGGGGAGTGGGTAGTGAGCTGAATAACTGTACAAACTTTGATATTGCGAGGGTCTTGATTATAGTCACTTTGCCTAGCATAGAAAGTTTTCGCATTCGCCAGAAATCCAATAATGTTTGTAAACTTTTGATTTTGTTTGGAAAGTTAAAATCCTCTATGTTTTCTGGATCGGCACTAAACACGACACCAAGAACCTTTAGTTCCTTTACCCATACTAATGGAAGATCTATGCATACCGGTGTCTTTTGTGGTCCAAGCCACATGCATTTACATTTACTTATGTTAGGTTTGAGACCGGAGAATTTATTGTTGTATTCTCCCAACTGCAGCAAATAACTATCCGAATGTCCTGGGGTTTCGTCCTTCTAAAAATACGATGGTGTCTCCGCTACTGGGGAAAGTTTTAACTCGCTCTCGTCCCGTTAATCTATGCCTCTAAATGCCGTCTTTCTAAGAGTTGCGAACAGAATTTCAACGCCAGATGAATATTAGGCCAGATGCCCGGGTCGCCCTGGCGGAGCCTTCTTTGTGTGTATTATTTTTTTCCGAGGTGTCCCATTGAGCATGATTCTGGAAAAATTGGCATTATTTTGTATTAAAGGGTCAAACAACCCTCCCTAAACTTCCCTCGAACCCACTGACTCAAAAACGCATTAGTGTATTCCCAGTTTCAGGGAATTAAAGGCGTCTTCAAAAATCTATTGATAAGATGGCCCATCCAGCTTTTCCCGGCGTTAAAATGATCATCATGTCATAACAGCATCTAGTATTTTCCCCGATGTACCTGCCTTCAAGTAAGCAGTTTGATCGGGACTAATAAGAGACGTTGCCCACCAATTTTTAGTCGTTCCGATAACACGCCTTATAAATTTTGTTACTGAACGTTGAGCAAAACTGATCGGACGCCATCCTTAACGGCGATCGCTCTGTCCGTTTGTTCTTTGGGATGAGCGTAATGATTTGCTTTCTCGCTGTGTCACCGACAGAGAGTGCGTACTTAATGCATGTTGAAACGATCGCCACAAAAATCCTTTTAGGTCTGGGAAGAAAAACTTAAAGAAACCCGCAGAGAAGCCAGTTGATCCTGGAGAGCGATCATTTGCCATCCTGTGCAACGCTAAAAATGCATGTTCCCAGACAAGTGTTGGCTCCTGAATACAGAAAAGGTATTTATTTCTTCGTATCTAGTCAAAATAAGGTCCAAAAACTAAAAGTGTATTGAAAAATGACGTAATAAGTTTCTTACACTTAGAAAGCCATCACTCAGTCAGAAATAAAGATATTCCTTCAAAACTTGGTTTAGGTTATGCTTATAATCAGTTTTATCACATATATTCTGTTTTTTTTTAATTATATTTAAAAATTGTGATTTTGTGAGATTTTTCGAGAAAAAAATGGGGGGTCAAAAACCCAAACATGTAAATTTCCGCATCAAACATAAGAAAGAAAATGTCACTTGACGTCATTTGTTTTATTGTTTGCAGTTTGTTGCAAAACTCTATTGTCTATGATTGTTCAAACATTTATATTTTTACAAACATGACGTCATCAAAACGTCATTATCTCCAAAACTACTTGACCAATTTCATTACAATTTTGACAGGACACGTTGTAACTTGTAAACTTAGCTACTGAAAAATTCAGAAAGATGCGCAGCATGTGTAAAAAGTTATTTAAGAAAAACCTAGGGGCCTGTCAGGCAGAAAAGTTCAGAAAGATGCTCAGCATGCGTAAAAATTTAGTCAATAAAAACCTTGGGGTCTGTCAGGCTCCTCGTAGGGCGAGGGTTAAGTTAGATTCCGTCCAGAGTTACTGCATATCATTATGACATAGTTTATTATTAAAATCCTGCCGGATCCGAGATCCGTAGGATCATATAGATCCATTTGCATTGTATATCATGGGATCCTGTGGGATCCAGTATTTGTTGCAAAATCGATTCGAGGGATCCACTGGGATCCAAGATCTACTGTTGTATATTGTCGTTGGTCGTTGGATCCAGTGGGATCATAGATACAACAATGCGTTTTATCGAAAAAATGCGCCCCTATGCCATGCCGCCCCCATTCGAAAAAAAGTCCTGGATCCACCCCTGGTATACATTTTTTTTAAATCAGATGCGTGTGAATGAACTCAAAGTTTAAAATGAAGGATTTGTTGCTTTGAGTAATTATGTAAATACTTTATGTAGATCAGTGGTGTCGCCTAGGCAGCAAATCCTTCACTGTCATCAGTGGTGGAAGCAAAGGGGGTTATGAGGCCATGGCTCCCTTTCAGCCTTGAAGGGTCCCAATAGCTTGAGGGTGACAACTTGCAACATTGTCCCACTCTGACCTTCAAAGTCCGGTGGGCCCATTCTGGCCTGCAGAGAGTCCGCTCTGCCGTCTCCATATGGGGCATTCCGGCCTCCAGAGCATAGAGATCATATATACATCATATAGAGATCATATATACATCATATAGAGATCATATATGCATATATGATCTCTATGCTACAGAGGGCCAACTCTGACCTCCAGAGGGCCAATTATGGCCTGTAGAGGGCCCATTCTGGTCTCCGTATGGGGCACTCCGGCCTCCAGAGGGCCAATTCTGGCCTGAAGAGGGCCCATTCTGGTCTCCGTATGGGGCACTCCGGCCTCCAGAGGCCCAATTCTGGCCCGAAGAGGGCCCATTCTGGTTTCTTGATGAGCAATTTGATTTTAGCATGTGAAAGGGCAAAGGCATACTTTGAACTAAAGGGGTTAATTCTGGCCTACATTTGTCTCCAATGTCAAAAGGGCCCACCAAGGCTTGACGAGGCACAAACTCCTAAGGCATGAGGAGGCAATCAAGACATGGGGGCCCACTTGGTTACGTTGTCCCTATTTGATCGAATGCTGGATCCGCCACTGACTGTCATTGCCTGTTCCCTGCACACAAATTGGCCTCAAGTCAGGTCAACGTTTCTACGCTATTCAGCGTCAAGAAGCAGAGACCTCAGTCCAGGCGCGGATCCAGGCGCGGATCCAGGCGCGGATCTCCTGAACATCGGGTCGTGCCCAGTCCAGGCCCCCTGTGACCAAAATCCTGGATCCACGCCCGAGTCACGTTTTTTTGTCATTTAATGTCAATTTGTCATGATTCTCTGACCTGATTACCCGTTTTTTTTTCACTTAGAACAAGATAAAATGTTATGGGTGTCCGTGTATTTTTCGGGGGTGATTTAACCTTCACCCGCGTAGGGGTACGGATGCTGCACCCTCGGGTTTTCGCCAAATAACTGAAAGTAGTTTGTAACCGATCGCATCGAAAACTTTCAGTACCCTACTTCTAAACAGTTTGACACATATCTGAAAATTTATAACTTGTAACTTCATGAGCCCGTGACCTATGACCTGTTTCCTTCAGAATCATGTCAGGCGAAACTGGCGTCCCGTAGTATCGATCCTCGTTACATGTCAGTTTCTGAGTGTTTGCGGTTCATAAGCAAATGCAAGTTGTTTTCAGCGTGACAGTTGTCTTCTTGCTTGAGATTGTGACCTCGACTGACGCTTTTCTGAGATCAACGAGGTCACCTGACCTCCGATGAACCCGATGACTTTGTGGGCTTCTGGCCCGCTTGTAGGCACAGCTTTTGACGCTGATTTCAAAATCTGGATCCATTTGATATAATACATGTTTTACTGGTATCATGGCGCTTTCCAAAGGTTAACCGTAGGTCACTGACCTCAAATGACCTGACCGAACTTTTATTAAATTTGGCAGTTTTTTAAGGTCATTTTGTGACGCCTGATTTAAATTTTGACATTTGTAAAGGGACTGTACACCTTTTCAAAAGACTCAAAATGTACGCTGCATGTGGAGCTAAATATTAAGTAATTGCTGCCTGAACACGATTATGACATTTGTTTTCTTTCACTAACATGCTTAATTTAATAAAAAATACGTTTGTAATATTGGGATGATGACGTCAATATGAAGTTTTGGGAAATAGAGAAAAACCTTCACAGCTGCTATATGTATGATAGTGGTATGGCCTTTTGTACAGCCAAATGGTAAAACAAGTCGACTTTCACAACATTGGGGTAAAGAGAGATGACGACAATCATTAAGAAACTAATGCTAATCACACTATAGGGTTCTTTTGTTGCGAGATTGTCAAAACCAAAACTCAAATTTCTTTTGTGAATTCCGACTTCCGGTGGTTGTTTTTAACTTATTACCATACAAATTTCAATGCCAAGCACGGAAAAGGCTATCTCAAATCAAATCTAATGTAAGGTGGACAGTCCTTTAAGCATAATAAGATGTTCCTTTACCATTTTCCACTCGATCATATCTCCATTATTCACACATTTACGATTGTTGGCACTTTTGCGTCTTTGACATGACCTCAGAGGTCACATATTGACCCAGGACCTTAAAGTCATGTGTCATGGCTTCTCTCGTCACAAGCAAAAAACAACGCGGTTTTTTATCAAGGCTTAAATAGGGCCGAAAAACCGCCAAAGGGGGGGGTCGTTTCAACCCAGTCCCTACCCGGACACGCAGTGAAATTGCCCTACTCGGGCGAGGGTTAAACGTCATTTCAGTGAACGAAAAGACTGCACAACTCTGGTCACTTTTTCCGCAATGTAGATCATTCTCATCATGTATGTTATATTCCACCAGTGTGGTGAACTGGTTCGACAACGGTGAACATACCCGCACACAGACACACTTTTAACCCTATTCCCTGCGGTCAGCCAGAATTACGTTAACCTGCGTGGCGGGGGGGGGGGCAGATTCTGCCCCCCCAGAGATCTCGAGAACCGCTAGGCCGATTTCGATGGGACAAACACCATTCGATTCGTCGTAACGAAATCTCTCTTTTTTAACCCCGAAATTGCTTTTTTGTTCGATCAAAAATGGGGGCCAGGGGGCAAAAAATACGAAAATTTTGGATGTTTTTTCAAAGGTCATTGTGGCCATGTGATTCGACCAATTTTCATGCCAAAAACGTTTTTGAGCTTCCAATGTCATGATCTTCGATGAATGAAAGGGACAAGTACAAAAATGAAAAATCGTGGGCGTACTCAGGGATAAAAAATTGATTTTGGGATACAAATATGTGCTTTTCCTTAGTGTTTGGGACGTGGGAACGTCACATGTGGGCTTTGTTGCTGTAATTGTTAAATGTAAACAAATTGTGCATAGGCGGGATTCAGGTAAAAAACGTGGGAGGGCACCAGCTCGTGACGGAACGGCGCTTTTATCATCTTGCTTATTTGAAAAGTTGGGCCCTAAATGACGAGAGAATATCGCACTCCAATTTTATGTACCTGAGTTCGCCTCGTGCCCCCAAATATGTATAATTTCAATGTAATGTATGATGTTATATAGGCAATCGACTTAGTTTACTGACGCTTTTTTTTCCACCTTGCAAACCTACAATGGAAGTATGGGCGCCGCACGACCGCGGCGATTGGGGCGTAAACGAGCCCTTCCAAGAGACACTGACCCTGGAGCCGCCTCTGCTGGGCCGATTTTTTCAAAATTTTCACAGAACACGCGTCATTCATATTTAGTAAAAATTCCGAAAGTTTCAATACGCTAGACGTAAAGTTTCAGAAGCGGCGGGCGAAAAACTACCGGGGGGCAGAATCTGCCCCCCGCAGGGAATAGGGTTAACTCAGCGGCACGCTCATCACCCAGCTCCATCTCGACCCTCTGTGTGTATAGCTCGTGTATGTACAATGCTTGATCTTGGAGCTTGCCTTGGTAACAAAGCGCTCCACTTGCATCTCATTTTTTACCCAATCAGTAGATCAAATAAGTAGCTCGAAAGTTCTGGTGCAAAACCGATTAAACTAAACGGTACCTCTTGCGAACCTTCACGGAATGGACACAACATAAACCAAACATTCTAAATTGCAATTTTGCCGTCAACGAAACTGAATGACGCTGGCCTAAGTCAGCCTAAGTCAAATAAAACTTGCCTACATGATACATCTGAGTAGGTACACCTTTTCTCAATGCGAATCGGCATCTGTTCATCTGAACGTGGCATACACATTTTCTTAATGCGAGTCGGCGTCTCTTCAGCTTAAATCAGCATATCTCATTTAAACCGACAGCAGACATGACTGTTTGACATATATGCATCTCACATCGGCATAACTCACTCCCGCGGCAAAGGACATTACAAATCGTCAGTGCACGGTGCACTGTCGATTTTAAATACCCTTTGCCGCGGGGGTGTGTTACGCCGGTGTGAGATGCCCATATGCCAAACAGTATGTCTGCTGTCGTTTTAAAGGGACACTGCCAACTTCCCAAAAGTTATCAAATGTACGCCACTTGTGGTGCTAAATATGAAGTAATTGCACACGATTATGACATTTGTTTCTCACAAACAGTGCTCAATTTAATAAAAAGTTAAGTTTTAATATTTGGGCCCTATACGTCATAATAACTCGCGAGTCACTGGGGCGGGGCTTTTTTAGCCCCCCCCCTCTTGGAATATCGTAGAATATGCACGAAATAATGCCAGGACTATAACCGCCAACCTTGTAAGTACTGACTGGGCACCTTTCAACCCTTTGGCCATTTTTTTATTTATTCTTGTCAAGATTTTTTTTTAGAATAAAGCTAGTTTAGTGCCGTCAACTACACGCGGATTCGACACAAAATCAGCTAAAAGTCTAAGCGAAACCGTACACATGCCATGTAGTAGACAAAATAATCCGTAAACTGAGACGATTGCAAATGTCAAGGGCTACAATAGGCACATCTAAGGGATTTTTCAAATAAAGTGATTTTTGACCCATGTCAAAAAATGTACTTTGTTTGAAATTTTTCAAAAAATCAAACTTTGTTAAATGTTTAAAAACCGGAATATATTTAAAATAACTAAAACATATTCAACCACTATACAAATTTCAAAATGATATCTGCATTTTTTGATTGAGTGATGACTCTAAGGTATGGTAACCGTGACGTCATTTGTTTTTTCATTTTTTGACCAGATAAAGACAAATAAAGAGCAAGCACTGTATTTCTGAGACAAACCGGTCAAGACAAATGTTTTGATGTTATTGTATTATTCAATTTCCAAATTTTGAACTTTTGTGACATGAATTTTGACCCTTTACTTGACCTTAACTTCATTACATTAAGTCAGGTGTAAAATGAGTATCAATTTCGATTTTACACGAAAATAGTATGTCAAAACATGTGTTGCATGACTTTCGTATAATTTTTGGACATAGTGACCTTATGTGACTGCTTCGACCTCACGAATTTGCCAAAACATAATTAGATAATTAGGAGTGTTCATCTTTGGACATTCTGGGTTGATCACTGGTTGCCAACCAAATGCTTTGAATGGAATAAATGGTCAATAAACTAGATTAAACTAGAACGGCTAAGATTTTGACCATTGACCTGACCTGTGACGTCACCACTGACCTCTTAGAGCACACAAATTAATTTTTCGTCGATGAACTTTCCTGGGTTATCGATTGCCGTTTGATTCAGCGCGATCGTCTAACTGGTTCCGAAGATACAAGGGGGGCTAAAAAAGCCCCCCCCCCCAGTGACTCGTGCTACAGAAAATACCCCAGTGACTGCCGGGTTAAGGAATTTCTGGAAATAGAGAAAACCTTCACGCTGCCAAATGTATGTCTAATGTACGGCCAAATGTAAAACAAGTCGACTATCATCAACATTTAATCAAAAGAGATGATGGCATCGGCTCCGGGTCTATGTACCAATACAGTATGGACTTATTTTCTACAGATGTTAAGACCAAGCTCAAATTTATTTGTGATTCCACCTCGGTGGTTGTCTTAACTTATACCATGCATAATTGCAATGCCAAGCACTCAAAATGGCTATCTCAACTCAAATATAATGTTAAGGTGGCAGTGTCCCTTTAAATGAGAAATGCCGAATTGAGCTGAACAGACGCCGCTTTGCATTAAGAAAAGGTGTATGTCAAACTTAGCTGACGGCATAAATGATATATGCCGAGTTGAGCTGAACAGACGCCGAATCACATTAAAGGGAATAGTTCACCTTTAACATAGGTTTTGATTTGAGATAGCAAGTTGTGGCGCATGCCCTCGAAAATGACTTTGTGACGCTTTCCACATTTTCCAAGAAAACCTCTTATTATTTAATATCAGTCCCTAAAGTCGCGGACCGGGTATACCGGTAACTCAATCACTGGAATTGGCTTATTTTGGGCTGAGTTGCGATGAGTTATGACGACAGAATGAGTAAGACTTGGGAAATGTAAGTGCTGGACAACATACTGTCAGTACCTCATTTCTTTATATTGCAAGAATGAATTTGTCAGGTAATGCTATGCTAGTGATTTTGATGTTTAAATCTTCTATAAAATTTTTTCTAAACAACGTTCTGTAGCGTATGCGTAAGCGTTCAGCGCTGGCCTGAACCGTTTCCAGGCTCGCGTAACAATTGTTGATCTGTCCCCTCCCCCACTCACAACACGAACCCCAACCTCGTACAGTACGGCGCGTGCCGCTGTTTGATTGGGCCGCCCGCGGCGCAGCCGCTCCGCTGAGTGGATAAGGAGCGACCGGCGAGGCGGTACGCCAGATGACGTGTAGACGTGCATGACCTTGGACACTAATCCAGGAACGGTTATGGCCAGAGCCGGACAGTGAGCGACGAATGGCGGGACACTACACTGCCATAGTGAAATTATAAATAGTGAACGAATACCTACTTAAAGAAGTAGGTACTGGGTGATGGTTTTTAAAGCGTTGTATTTCCGGCATCTTCAACAAGTAGGTACTTGGGACAAGTACCACCATGTATAACGACACGGATCCCTCACTAACATCGATGAGTTGTTTTGTGCTTCTCAGCCAGCACCTGATTTTCGCATTACTTGAGGAAAAAAATAATGAATATCACCAAATAATTGACATTTTAAATTTGCTCTTCCGGGGCGGTAATATAGCGTTTCTTGACTTACTAGTACATATGATACTTAATTCTTGCTTCTCTTCATTTCACTTTTCTGAGCTTTTTTCTCGGTTTTTTTTTCTTCAAATGTGAATCTATTCCCTTTAATAAAAGGTGTAGTTTCAGTGACATTATTCCCATCGAGGTAGAATGAGTATATCCCTCCGTATTATCCAGAGTCGGTGCTCTCAATGACTTTGCGCTGAAGCGCTGTATGACCAGACGGGGAAGATCCTGGACTTACGGTATATCCTCGTGTCAGCTATAAGGCTGAACGTACATCTGTATTTGGTTCAAACCTTACGGTTCAATGCGCTTCTGGTGTCGGTGCCCCTAAGCAGAGCAGTTTGCATGGATCATATCCGATCGCGCAATATTTGCTTACAGGCAGAATTTTAGGTAATAGGCTTTACGTGTCACAAACCGTCGGCACTAGTGGTGCCAATCGGTGCAAACATTTTTGGAAATCCGAATTCGTACGAAGATCGGTTCGGTTTCGGACGGACAAAAACATGTTTCTTTGGACATTTTCGAACATCCGATGCCCAAGGATGGCTTGTCGTGAATATCACTTACCCAGTTACTTTGTATCAATCAATATTTAGCAGTTCGTACTTTAAAGCTTTTTTGATTGACCTCCTTACAAAAATTGTGTTTAAGTTATTTTATATTTAATGTTTGTAGAATTTCGAAGCACGGCTGCATGATCACATACACAAAATCGAAAAACACCCGATTAGTTGCCATCAACCAATATTAACATCAATCATACAAACCTTAAATATAAAACTAACTTAAACCACAATTTTTTGTAAGGAGGTCAATCAAAAAAGCTTTAAAGTACGAACTATTTCAATGCCTTACATAACCACAGCGTTAAAAAGACTAAAAAATATTTGGCAGTATATAAATGAATATATGATGATTGGGGCTTTCGGATATCTTAACTGTAACGATATTTGACACAAATGCCTATACTTATGCATATACTGGGAATAATACACTGCATGTCTTACATTCAATATCATACATTTTTTTTTTGCTTTCGGACAAATTTTGGACAAACAATGATTTTCGGACAGTTTCGAACGGACAGCTGACCATGGTCTTGGACATCGGTCGGACATTGGACGAATATGTTCTGAAATTGGCACCACTAGTCGGCACTATCCTCCCTGCGCATTGACTTCATGTCACCCAGGCCGCTGCTACCGATGCAGGCCATTCCAGACTGCAGGCAAGGGTAAATAGGTCGACTTAGCTCGAGTCGTGGTGCCAGTCATCAACTCCAACATCTCTTCCCTTCAATCATTTTAGGTGCGAGTGCTTTACAAATAATTCAGTATATTTTTGTTTCAATAAATGTATATGTTTCTGAAATACAAACTGCTAATGAGCAGAGTAAGCAGAGGGAGACGGTTCATTTTTGCATTTTGTTTTTGCTTTGTTATTAATTATCCTTTTGCGCCCCTGTAGGTCCATGGCGCCCCCTTGACGGCAAAAATACTACCCCTTCGGAAAAATCATAGATCCGCCCCTGATGTTTGAAGATACGTTGTCCTAATTTTCCGGAAATGCGCCCCTGCTCCGCCAAAAATGCACACCTATTCATTGCCGCCCCCTCGAAAAAAAATCCTGGATCCGCCCCTGAATGGTCTATGTCGTATGATAGATCATTGCGCAAACCTTTTACAGAAATGCAAATTACCCCTTCTACCATGCTGATTTAAAAGACGGCGCAACGAATAACCCAGTCATAGCAACATAAAAACGGGGCATGAGCGCGCCTCATCCCTCCCCTTCTCAGCAACTGGTAGAAGTCAGAGCTATGAAACACCACACCCCTGCAGCGTACGTCGGTCACCCGCAGCGCCTCTAGTGGCGATCGCGTCAACTTTCCAGCACGTTTGACACGGGATCCACGCTGAGGGCTGTCAGAAATAATCATGGTAATTTGCCAGAACCGAATCTCTGCTGACAGGCAACCACCGGACGTGAACGGGCCCAGTCTGCCGGCCCGGCAGCACGCAGGAATGTCTAATACCGCCCTCAGCTTCCGTTGGAGGATACCCGCTCCTGCCACATCACAAAACAAATTACAATTACAAATTGGAGTCGCGCGCCGGCGCTCGCCTGGCCCAGCCCAACACACGCGCCACGCACTAATCCCGTCCGGAAATGCAACTTTCCGACCAAATGCAGGATCCAACGCCGGCGACGATAAATTGGTGGCAGCGAGTTAATTGCATTAACATCGCGGCAGCCGCGCGGAGGAATTTTTACGGCGCTTGTGTGCGGGGGAGCTGCCTCGTATGGTGGCGCGTATAGGTGTCCTGGCGATGGGGCATTATAGATTTACCGACCGCCTGGACCAGCTGGTGTGCGGGCATTGCAACATTAAATGCTGCGACTTCAAATGCCTTGCCGTTAATGTCATTGTAATTGCTGGGGCACTGAGTAAGCGATCTGTGTGCTGGCCTCGGGGGACAAAACTCCTTCAGAGGGCCGTAACGCGTGCTTTTCTATTGCGGCCGAATCCAACAGAACGGCCATAAAACAGTGATGTCTTCGTGGTGATTTAACGGGGGCCAAACAACAAAGAGCGAAGCCGTTGGAACCCTCGAAGATAACAAGACACGTCGCCATAGATTGCTTGCGAGAATGGTGGAGTAATAATGCATGAGCGAGCGGGATTGCGTTCGGGAATGGACAAGCTTACAACGAGACCCTGCTGGATATAGGTACCGACAGAGCAGAGTTTGAACAGTGGAAGTGGAGAGATACTCAGAAACTTCAGCTGCTGTCGTGATCTGAAAGGAACGCAAACGCTGGAATCGGCATGTAAGTGGACATTTGAGACGCGGAGTGCGTCGCACATATTGACCGTTTGTGTGTAGTGTTTGTTTACCTATCTACACAGCTTGAGAAGTGTCACGTGTCCAAACGAATACCAAACCTCCAAGCCATTATGCGCAGGATTGTCTTCGCAATATCAAAAAGGCTGCATACCTTCAACAATCAACACCCAAAAGAGGCACTCGCGGATTGAAACAGTGCCAGATATCCATCATCGTACCATCTATCTCACTTTCACTTCTTCCATCAAAGCGAAGATTCCACAAACAAAACAAGACACAAAACCGTCATCACCCCGCCCTTGGAAACCACAAGTCTGCTCCAAAAACGCTCATCTGACGTCACCAGTAGTAACTGCGGCGCATTCGCCGCCAACGCCAACTTTGCCGCAGTGTTGACGATGAACGGCTGCGCGGCCGAGACTGCCGCCGATGCCAGATTAAACAGTCGATAAGTTCTCCCGGGGCGCAAGGCATCTCTCTTTCTCCGCCCACCTCAGACCGACAGCCGGCGAGGCTCATCACCAATGCATACTGAACGGAGCATTTGCATTGGATCTAGACGTATGGCACCCGCCGATCGGAGGGTCGGGCGGATTGAAACACTGCCTTGGAGGGGGAGGGAAGGAAAGAGAGGGGAGGGAGACGAGGGGGAGAGTTAGTTTGTGAGAAGGGTGAATACTACCCCACCTCCACCCCACCCCCACACCCCCACCCCCAGACATATAAACCGGCAAGCCACTACGCGCGGAGCTTAACGATACCCTTAAACGCCAAACGCGACACTTGTGGTGCAGCCGGGGCAACAAGCGAAGTGAAAAGTCAACACCGAGCGAATCTGGCGGGGCTGACGTGACGCCGATAAACACCGAAACATCAGCAGCAAGAAGCGATTCTCGTTTCTCGATTCGTTATGCATTTGATACAGGTCATGCGCAGCCCCACATAAACACAGACGAATCTCTCTCTCGGCGAGTTCTGGCTCGGGCCGTTGCAAGCAAACCCGGCGGTTGAATGGTGTCGGCAAGCAATGCAGTTTTTGCTGCCAAGTCAGCGTTTAGAGGCTTCCTAATAGGCGAACATAATTACCAGCTGTTGTGATGTCTCGTCTTCGAGCCGGGAAGCCTTGACGACTCGTAGACAGAGCATGGTTACCGTTGCAGGTTTTTACGGCATGTGCTACTTGATTCTGCAGCAATTAAACGTGAACGCAGTCACGAAAATAATTCTTCCCAGGCTTTGACAATGCACCTTGTGATGAAAAACGTTATCAATTGAAGTCATCATAATAAGGTTGGTTATAGTTTAGTTTGTCGACCAAGCACCCAGCGGCCTGCTGAACCGTATCCTCTGGGAATTGGGATCATGGTGCTAATTGGAGCTCTCACCATGTTCCGAGGGTTATAGTATTGAGGGCCGGTCGACTGTTTCAGCGGCCCACCCAGGGATTTGACCCATCATAATAAGGCGAGTCGCGTGAGAGTCATAATAATGGAAAACCTGACGTCATTCATGCGATTGCGGAGCATTCGACATTTTCTCCCGTACCTTTAGTTACCCACCGGTGGGCGCGTGCGGCCAGCATTTGGCTGTCACACTTGGCCCTAATTATGACACCACCCCGACACCGCCCAACTGTCATAACATGCCGCCACAATGCAGACTGTGCTGCCGCCGACGGACGGCCCTCCCCTCCCCTCCCTGCGCCGTTGCCTCCGCGTCCTCCTGTTCGACGCAGGCTGCCAGCTCGACCAGCGACTGTAGCGAGCTAGCCACACTGGTCCGAGCCAGCTGACTGTGATTTAGCGGCGATAAAGCGGCGCACCGCGGCGATTGAGACGCGCCGCCTGCGTCGGCAACTGATTCCCATTGTGGGGAGGCATGCCGAGCGGCCGGCGCGGGCGGCGGGAGGCGGCTGGGAGGCCAAGGGGAGGACACAGCCCGCTGAGGCCGACTGAAGACAACGCAGAGACGGGGAGGCAGGCAGACTGATCTCTCAGGGCAAACAGGTAGAGACCAAGACAGGTGAACGAGCAGCACTACGGGAGTCTCTATGTAGTATGTATCTCACGCGGCGAGATCAGACGCAGCAGGACAGGGAGGTCAGCGATCGACGGAAGCCTTCACAGACTGATTCCTCACATCCTTGGCGCAGACAGGTGTAGAGAGCAGACAGGGCGGCACGCCACGGGCTGTAGCGCGCACGATAGATATTCTGAGCAAGAGTGTATGTATATGTGTGTATGTTGAGAGTAGGCCACGCGCACCAAGGAAGGAACTGATCTCTCGAGGGCAGACGGGGAGGCAGACAGGGAGGCCCGGCACGACTGATCTCTCAGGTAGAGGGCAGCAGAACTAGGGAGGCCCAGCAGACTGATCTCTCAGGGCAGCACGGGGAGGCCAGACAGGGAGGCACGGCAGACTGTAATTCTCTTCAGGTCCAGCACAGGGTACCCCAGTAAGACTGATCTCTCACGTCATGTACGGCGCAGCAGCAGACAGGAAGGCCCCAGCAGACTGATCTCTCAGCCGTCAACAGACGGGGAGCCTGCAGGCAAGGTATGGCCTCACACCGCAGACTGACTCTAATCCAGGTTCTTAGACGGGGATGTGACAGACAGGAGAGCTGCGTAACCCGGCTCTTAGGATCACTCGATAGGCTCTCAGGTCATGGTATACAGGGAAGAGCCGGTAGACCTGATCGGTCTCAGAGTCATGATTGCGCGCTATCATGGTTTCAGTATCAGGGGAGGCCAGACTAGATAGTAAAGATATAAATCAATAAAAACGTATTATCAATTCGTTATCAGGTCAGTTACACGGCAGAAGCCCAGTGTTTCGAGGAGGACCTAGTGATGTATCTCGTCTATGGTCATGTAGCGGGTCAGCGTCAGGGTCATGGGGAGGTCCAGTAGGTACCACTGATCTCTCAACAGGAGGCTCACACGGGCAGGCAGGGAGGCCCAGCAGACTGATCTCTCAGGTCAGACGGGGAGGCAGACAGGGAGGCCCAGTAGACTGATCTCTCAGGGCAGACGGGGAGGCAGGCAGGGAGGCCCAGAAGACTGATCTCTCAGGGCAGACGGGGAGGCAGGCAGGCAGGCCCAGTAGACTGATCTCTCAGGTCAGACGGGGAGGCAGGCAGGGAGGCCCAGCAGACTGATCTCTCAGGTAGACGGGAGCAGACCCAGGAACGCCTCTAGAAGAACTGATCTTTCAGGTTCTAGACGGGGAAGGCAGGCCAGGGAGGCCCGGCAAGATCGTCTTAGGGTCACATGACAGGGAGCGGACGGCAGGGAGGCGACACAGTCAGAACTGATCTGGCTCAGGTCAGCGTGGCAGGCGAGGCAGGGAGGCCCAGAGACTGATCTCTCAGTCAGTCAGGGATGGACAGAGCAGGGAGGCCCAGCAGACCTGCGAGTCCTCACTCCAGGTCGAGGGCTAGAGCGAGACACGGGGAGGCACTTACGAGTAGACTAAGATTTCTTCAGGGGAACGAGGGAAGGTCAGACAGGAGGTTCTCCAGTAAGACTGATCTTCTACAGGTGCAGAACGACGGGAGGCAGACAGGAGGCCCGCAACTGATCTCTCAGGTCGGACTACGTGGGCAGTGCTGAAGCGCGAGGGTGGAGTCAGCTCGTACTTGTCTGCCGAGCCGGGTTATTACATGAGTTAGCCAGCTCTAGGTGGCATTCATTGCATCTTGCTGATATATTTAGAGCATTTGTTCAGTAGGGCCTCGAGTAGCACTTGGGGAGGACATAACCTAGATCTGACATTTCGAAACAGCGTGGGATTATACATAGATGCACATGTGATATCCTTACCCAAAGGAAATTTGGATATTAAATGCATTTAAGCTCTAAATAATATTTGGATTCCGCCATTTAGCCTGGAGGTCAACTTGGTGGTGGTCGGCGGTGGTGGTAGTTTTGGGGTTTCCCTACGATGCGACCGCTTTCATTCATCGTCAGGGTCTGTCACGCCGAACCAAGCGGGCCGAACAGAAGGACTTCGCCAGAATCCAGACTCAAACCCGGAATCTTGCAAAATTTATCGGAAAATTACTTGTGTGGCTGATGCAAAAGCCTTGCAGGGAGTTTAAACTGACTCACAGCACGATGTTCTGAGTGGGATTAGATACTAAGATTGCATCGCTAGTAGTGTATGTACGCTCTCCGCCATCTGTGTTCGGAATAACTTCGAGAGGAAATTCGCTAACACTCTCTCTCTCGCACTCGCCACACACTCGAAAGAATATAATCTATCCCAATTGAAAACAACGTTCTATTCGTCGTCACACACTTCTTACAGCTCTCGAGCATTGTGGACACCATACGAGAACTCGGCGTCATCCTAGCAAAAAACTAACCTTTGAAATTTCATATCGATAGTAGCGTCAAAAAGCGAATAGGGCTCTCGGCTTATAATACGCTCCTTTCAAAACTTACCTCGTGTTGAATCCTAGAGCGGGGGAACACATCAGCCTGTTCCTCTGTAAAACAGCCTATTGCGCTCATGTGAAGCTCTGTGCTAGAGTACTGGTAGCGTGGTATGGGCGGGAGCGCAGAAACCTCACTTGGACAAGAATTGAAGCGTGTCCCAGCATAAATTCCTGATGTGGTTTAACTCAGTGGGCTACGCAGCATAGCGCTTGTAACTCTCTTCAGTATGGTGATCTGTTGAAGCACTACAAAACTGCATCTCTCAGATTCTAAGGAGGATGCAGCATGACATTATGTTCAAATGTGTAAGGTCCAGCGTGGTATTATAGACTCGTCAATTCCTGCTTGATGCTTTACCACTTGCATGTACCTGAAAGGTTGGCCGACCAACTGTCGCTTTCAACATTCCAGGGAGCCAGGGTTTAATACAGTTAGAGATGGTGTATTTGGGACGACTGCACGAAATTGTCAATAGTTTTCTGACGGAAATGTCCCTCATGCTGACCTTTTCATAACTCCCTTTCATCTGTCAAGATGGTCATGTCGTTCATTCATTACTATTGCCTTTAAGCGCCTGGCCCAAAATGATCGTAAATGGTGTGTTTGTAACTATCTGTGTATGTAATTCATGATCTTGTGCGCTCCTATTGTCTGTCTTGTTGTATGTAAACATCGTCTGTAATTGGGTGCATGCCCGTTGACGATCATATAATAAATAAATAAATAAATAAATAAATCTATCGATTTCGACCTGAATGCTCCACCAAAGGAGCCATCCGGGAACCCAAGTTAAACTTTGAAGTGAATTTTTGGGCTCTAACTAGCCGTTTTTACGAAGGATTTATTTATACCCGGTAGTACCCGGTATTACCCGGTATTATGTGTTTATGAATTTGATTATACAAAGAAAACTAACGGAAAATTTCGCATTGTAAGAGCAGATAATTGTACATGACTTAATAATGTTTCAATTGATACCAAAAATATCTGGGAAAAGCCGTGTTCCTAAACTCAATTACCCAAAACACACGACATATTACCCGGTACTACCAGGTACTACCGGTTACAAATAAATCCTTCGTAAGAACGGCAACGATCAACTTCTTGGCATCTGTTTTGTCTCTCCCTTGTACATAATTTTGATCTTGAAGACGTTTTGTGGCGTATGCATTCACTTGCTCCAGCTTTTTACATTCCCCATATGAGCATGTGTGTAAGGTAATAGTTCGACATGGCTGCACTTTTCCTTGGCCTAGCCGCCCCACAGCCGATGCATTGGCATCACAGCCACAGCCAGCCACAGCCACTCCCAAATGTCAATGGCTGGCCGTTGGCCAGCCGTGATAATTTTTGTAAATTCACATTACGTGTTTATTTCCAGTCTACTGGTATGGCAACATGCCAAGGCTTCTTTTAACCATTATTGGTTTGATAAGATTGATGCAAAACAAATCCCAGGTTGACTATGCAGCCACAGCCGTAGCCACAGCCATGATCTAGAGATTTTCTAGTCCGGCCCACCCCATTAGCCATGGGATTCGGCCAGCCATGGGGATAGCCGCCCCATGTAGAACTCTAGTTTAAGGAGTTTTGTTTGGTAACATCTTGAGCCCGGCTGAACTGCGGTTAAAGATGCTTTGTAACTAGTTGCTGCTACTTAATCCAAATTTCAAAGGGTGTTTTGCTCCTCAGCTTAAGACGCTGAAAACGCCAGAGAACGTAGCTGATGCATGCATCTGCCAGCCACCTGATGCACATGCAATGGCGCGATGCAGTGTAATCTAGTGATTTGTCATGCATACATTTCAGAAATTAGTATGCTGATCAGATACAATCTCTGTGCACGAGAGTGGTAATCGGCTTCCACTCGCCTGCTAGTGCGGCTGCTAGCAGTCCAGCCTCAAACAATACATGGCTATCCGAAACCGTGCACGTCGTAGCAGTCGGGTAGTAAGACGTCTCTACACCAACATTTAGCGATAAAGCCGCACAAGGCAGGTTGTCAAGCTCCTTCATCGCACCTGAAAAGATAGCTTACAGCAGCACAGAGTAGTTTTCAGCTGCTTCAACAGACGAATAGGGCATAACTAAATACCACATAAACTGAACACATACAAAACTAGCGGTGTCGTTTGTTCCTGAATATATCCGTCTTGTAGATACTCACTTAAGCTGAGTCGTGTGCCATACCAACCGGTTTAAGGCTCCCAAAAACTCGAACTGAGTCATGTCTGGCATACGCGGCAACACATATAATTCCTGGAATAAAAGCTCAGAGTTTCTTCAACAGTCCCAAAAACTTGTAAACCTTAGCTGCTTCAAGAGGCGCAACCACGGGGGAGCACGGGCCTGTGCCCCCACGAAATGTGGGCCCCCTCCGAGGTGGCCCCGTGGGACCTCTATTTCGTTGATTTTGTTTTGACTAAATACAAAGTCCGTTTTTTAACAAATAAAAGTAATTGTTTAAATTATATATTACCATCCGAGCGGCCTAGAGACGTAAACAACAATTGGGGGACACACGTGGTCACGTGTATCACGTGGTGGTCGTGGAGGCACGTATCCAGGATTTCGCCCACGGGGGAGGCGCCTTGAAAAGCCCCTTCCCGAGCGTTGAAAGGGTCCCTTCCCGAGCGTTGAAAGGGCCCGACTGGGTACTGGAGCCCCTCCGCGCTGGCTAGGGGCCCATTCGGCATGTTCAGGCGCCTTTTCGGTGGCCAGGCATTCAATCCTACCTTTCGGTAGGAAACATGTCATCACTTATATGTAGCCTCGCTGGAACGAAACTCGTCTTTTACGGTCACTGTTTTTTATGATTGCTTTTTTATATTTTTTTTTCTGTTTGTATCTTTTATCTTTCATAAGTCATTTGTTCACCTTGTATTGTTTACACTATTTATATTTTAATAGTGTTTCGATCTTCTTATGGAGTGTGTTATCGGTTTTACTTGTAGGTATATATAGGTAATATACTGTGACTTAACCCGTCAGTGGGAGCAACCCTGTAGTGTAGGTGATATGTTTAAAGGGAAATAATCACCTTTTTCCACTAAAATTGAGTTATCACTTGAAATCGACAGGTAAATTCCTCACATTTTGCATACGAACTTTCTTTTCAAAAGATATTGCAATTCAAAGTTAGTAAGCGTTCCACGCTTAAAACAACCGGTACTTGCAAGGTGCTTGCAAGTATTTTTGGTCCTCATTAAACTGCGGACTTTTCCTTCTTTTTTTCGTATTGGAATATATAATATATTTTGCGTTCTGATTATTGTGATTAAATGCCCGTAGATCCTCTATATAGAACAGCTATTCAATGAACACGTAACCAATTTAGCTGTTACATGTGCGTCTAATATGGTGGTTTTAGTGCCTGTGACCCCCTCAATTTGTGAAAATTGTCTAATTTATTTGCTAGATTAGGAGTTTTTATAGTTTCGTTACTCGTTGTATGCAACATTATCCTTATATTATCATGAAAAAGAGTCATTCATCCCCTAAAAAGCAAATTACATCAAAAGTTAATTGTGCGTTTTTACAACGTCCTACCTGTGCTAAATTTAGTGTCGGCGATTCGTTTCAGGGACATCGTCCGGCGTTGAGCAATTTGAAACACCTGCGCCAGATATGGCACGCCGTGTAGTGATGGGAATAGTAATGGGAAAACACTGCTCATGAGTTTCGAAAGAAGTATGTGTACTTGCTTTTAATTTGTAAAAACTAACAGCATTGAATAAGGAAATAACTTTATTCAATTCTTAAATTTAAAATAAATCATGGTTATAACATAACGGAAGCCTAAGGAATTGTTGCTAATACAAAGAAAAAGTGATGATTTCCCTTTTATAAAATAAGCAAACACTAATAAAATATGGGCCCTTCTGACCTGCACAGGGGTCCCATAAACTTCCCATGGATCATCGTTATGACCTTGAAAAAGCCCCAAACAGATTTGTTGTATTGCAGGAACGGCTGTGCCAATTAGCTTTCAGAGAGCCAACAGCCAACCCACACCCAGCCAACTCACAAGAGCCAACCCACACCCAGCCAACAATTGACTTGTGCACTGATCGGGCACAATGGGATTAAACCATTGTGCCCGATCAGTGCCCAAGTTAATTGTTAGCTGGGTTTTCGATTCGGGGTATGCGATTTTATCAACCGTTTGAAAACTGGTGATGCTATAGATCATCGCTGTGAGGTAAGACCTTCAAACACTGATAATAATCGGAATAATATCTCATTGCCTTTTAGTATGAACTATTTGTGTTGGGATATTACAGCGCGATGCTCTTATACCTTTACGTACTCCCCGTGGCTAGGTTTTCAGTTTCCGCGCAATATGAGATGGTCAATGTCACTCACTGCTTACATAAGGCATGCACAATCGCTGCCTGCTACGCTTATGTTCGGATATAGAAACATCGCCATACTGGCTTTCTTTCTCGTGCACAGCCGAATACCTCTCAATTATTTACAGGGCTCCGTATTGGGTCCGCAATGGTGGGCCCCCTTGTGGTCCGACGGGGCCCCTTTGAGGTCGTTCCCCTTACAAAAATATTGGTTGCGCGCCTTCCTGCTCCACTATACATAAGCTATGATGCATGCCTGGTCAGGGGTCATGCACCCTGCTGACCCCTAGGGGGGGGGGGGCGCCTGACCGGCTGACCTGGCGTCGTTATGTAGATGGCTCTGCAGGGGAGTCAGGTGGGGAGTCCACGCCGTCCATTCACGAGGATGCCAGAGTACTGTGCTGGTGAAGGAAGCTCGTGGTAACTAAACGCTAGTATGAGTTTCAGGGAACAGTTACGGACCGTTGGAACAACGCTGGAGTTCTGAAGGTCAGCGTGGGTTGAAACTTTTCCATTCGACACTGGGAAAGTTAGTTTTACGCCCGGAAGCTCTTGCCTACACGATCTTTTTCACAGTGTCAACTTGCTCATAGGAAATAATTATAAACACCAATGAATGAAGGGGATTTTCCTTCACATTTTCTTATTTTCTTAACCCGCGCCGGGCCGGTGCTCGGCGCCACCTTCCTCGGGCCGGGGGGTGTTTCGACACCCCCCTTCGAACTCGGCTCATATGGCGAACCTAGACAAAACCAAAAAATACTGTTCGAGAGCTCGTTCAAAAGGTATTGGAAACTTTTTGTTGGAAATTTTTTATCAGGTCAATATTAGCAGTCACCATAGTCATTATCAAAAGTCCAAATTTTTCTCAAATTTCAGATGTAGGACATAGCTCCAGATATCCCCAATATCTCGGAAACTGATGATAGATAGGAGTTAAACTAGTTGAAGAAGCATTAGATAGCTATTTTAAATTTCAATCGCAACCAGGTCATCAAATTTGCAGCTCAGATCAATATTTAGGCTCCAGAGGTCCATTCAAATGTAAAAAATGCAGTTTTTGGCTAAAATATTTTTCCTGAATAGCATTTATCTAAAAAGGATGCCATAAATTATTTAACACTATCGTGTTTCTCATCATCAAGACGCTCTGAAAACAATACATGATGACCTCGTAAGGTCAACTTCAAAATTTGGACCTCAGGTCAAGGTCCAATTTGGTGACACAGATAGGGTCATGTTGCATATGGGGCGACGCGGACAGACATACCAATACATGGGTGTCATTTCGCTAGTCTCATCTCATTTATATCAGAAGTTTATTCTAGCAAATCATTGCTGATGACCTCAGATGACTTCAGATGACCTTCTTAGAGATCTTTTAGATAATAATCGCACCATAGCTCATTTCAGAATGAGCTAAAAAAACATGATTCTAAATAAATTCAAGCCTGATCCAATGCATACTTTTAGAATAAGAAAGCATCTGTTTATTTTCCCATTCTCTTATAATGGGATCAGGAAATTGACCTGACCTTAGGTCACCGATATCGAAAATCGGATTAAACAAACTTTAGTAGTCATCCTCTTATGAAACCCTGTAAGTACGAAAACCAATCCGCTAAAAACTGAGCTCTGTGACCGGTGGTTTGGAATTCCATTAATTTCTTTTGGAATTTAATTCATTGTTCATTCCTTCTAGCATTGTTATTGTGTGAAGTGTGTGTATGTTTTTGTGTGTGTTGTGTGTGTGTGTGTGTGTTTTGTTGCCACGGGTGGGGAAGAGCCATTTATGAACACCTAAGAACAGCAATACAACAACCGCAAACTTTTTCGGAGTGGGGCACTTTGACCTAGCCTGGTGACCTGACCTGATATGACCTATGTCAAAAACTTTTTGAAAGCTGTACAAAAGATATCGAACAGTACATGAAAAGAATTTGCGGCGCTACGCGCCGCCAGTTTTTCCAAAGCAGGAAAAACCTGAGGGGGGTCTAAACACCCCCCCGGCCCGGCGCGGGTTAAACTTTGTAAAGTGTATGAATAAACACTATGGTATACCTATAATAAAACGCATGGACATTGGACAAGGTCTACAATGTGATCTTTGGAGGAGCTCTTAGTTCTTACACTGAGGCCAGAATCGCATTCGATCTTCATGGTGTTTTTTGCCGCATCCTGCCGACTGAGTCTGACAGTACCCCGGCCTAACAGTAACTGATTTACCCGGCCTAACAGTAACTGATTTACCCGGCCTAACAGGCAACTGATTTACCGGCCTAACAGTAACTGATTTACCCGGCCTAACAGTAACTGATTTACCCGGCCTAACAGTAACTGATTTACCCGGCCCGTAACTAACAGATGGCATTCGGCCACAAGGTCAAATGTCAGAGAACAATAATTGCCGTATCTCTTCGAAGGTGTGTTTGTTTCTATGGCCCTCGAAGTCTGAAGCGTTCATGATATACAGGGATTCTCCCTTAGTGCACATTTATATCACTCTGGAAGAAGGCCATACTGTAAACAGCTTTAAAGCATACAGAACGAGGTGCGATTTAATTTTGAATGTAATTTAAATCAACATCGCCCTACAATTATACTCCAAATGACGCTTATATACGAGAGAGTCGATACATATTTCGTGTGACAAAATGATGTAATTACGCTGATGCTATGTCCACTTGAAGCTTTCGAAATCCAAAAGTAAGAGAAGCTACATCTTCAAACTGTATTTATTGTATTGTATATTGTACCTTTTTAAGCACTTCATGTGCCCTGTAAGTACTTACATGTTCCCTTCACTGTGCTATTTATGTACATTTGTCATATCTTTATTCGGTTTATTTATTTGATTTTTCATATCGCATAAAATACATCATCGCTTTCCGCCTATATTGTTTATTGTATAGGCGAAAATCACTTTTAACGCAATATCATACTATGCATTTAGCAGCCATATCATTCGCCTGATATCTTTAAAAGGACACTGCCACCTTAACATTATATTTGAGTTGAGATAGCCATTTTTCGTCCTATAGGCATTGCAATTATGTAAGTTAAAACAACCACCGAGGTCGAATCACAATTAAAATTGAGTTTGATTTTGACATCTGTAACATCCCCAGTCCCCAGTGTATCTGAACGGGGACGTCGTCACTCCCTTTTTACTCAAATGTTGATGAATAGTCGACTTGTTTTACATTTGGACATACATTAGCCGTACATACAGGGTGTCCCGAAATTGATTAGCCCTTGTTCAAATTGTTATAACTATAAAACAAACAATGACTGCCTAATGATTTCTGCATCACTGTATCCTTCCATTATTTGGGCACAATCCCTCCGGGGCTCAGACATCCCGGTCGCCATTGTTGTGGGTTCCGCTTCTCATGTCTTACTATGCATTTCTTTATGTGCCCAAACTATGGCTACTTTCCGTTAGTTAGCTCCATTCTTGCGAGCTCACCGTGCTGATGTTTATATTATTTTTAAGTTGCGATTTGCACTACACTGAGAAGAATATAAAACACCCGTACGGGTTGTTTTTGGTGTGACTCCGGGTGTCACACACCCTTAAAGGGTTAGTTGACACCTTTCATAGGTGTCACGAACACACCGTGAACACTATTAATAGTGTCGTGACACCCATGAACTACCTTTAACAGTTACCAACACCTCATTCGTAAAAAAGACACCTTGAGAACACCCAAAGGTGTTATTGGTAGGTGTTACTTCAGTGTTCATGACACCCATAGGAAACACCTTAAACAGCATGTTACTGACACTCTTTCATCTTCCACCATTAACACCAGAAAAAACACCCGACGGGTGTTATCTATGGGTGTATTTTGGGTGTCACAACACCATCAAACACCTTTTCCGGTGTACCGACACAAAAGTTTTCCTGGCTTGGGATTCGAACCCGGGATGGTCACCCGTCCAAGTACTTACTTGCTGCTTGACTTGAAAGACCGAACAGAAACCTTTGTTGGTGCAGAGCTGCCGCGAAAAAGTTTTTATTTTTAACTCCAGGAGTATTTACTATTTTTTTCTTCAAACTTTTACCNGAATTAGATGCTTTCATTATGCACACGGTGCTCCACAGTTCCCCTAGTGTAACAGGCTCTAGGCTGAACGAGCCTAGAGCCTGTTAACTTAAAAAACTAGGCAATATCTCACCGCTTCCTTGTGCCGCCCGTTGCCAAACTTTGTTTACTCAACAGCTGATTGACCTTCCTTAGAGCTGCGGTATTATTATTTACTTTTTCAAGCTCCATGGCATTCATAAACCACGAACAAGCTAATCCTGACTCGCTTGTCCCTAACAACATAGGAATGTGTTGAAATGCCGCTAGGCTGCGCCACATTAACTCCAGACAGCGGACCCGTTGTACTCCAGGCTGACCAGTTGTACTGACGTTATAAAACTGCAGCTCTAGTCAAGTGATGCGACACGTATGGTGGCTCAGTATTCTATTACTGTGATGGCGGCTCCCACTCGGTGAAGAAATTGTAGTGTAAGGGCACAGAATAGTGTCTAGAAACATGCAGAATGTCCAAATAGTTAACTTGGTGATAAATAGTTAAGTTTTAAAACATATGAAAACACTGGAAATATTGTTGGTAGGCCCAAATTAAGCTTGTCGCCGAGGCATATTTTTAACATTTTCAATTAACTTCTGAGGAATCAACTTTCGGATTCCTATGTCGACTGACTTGCCAATGCCCGATACTTGTGTTGTTCGGAGTGTAACTTAAAACCGCTTTTTGGTATGAACATTATGTAATATGTAGGTATTATGCTGCAAATTAATTTAAAATTATTGAGGACTGAGGTTACATTTTTCTATCCTGTTTTCAATGTGCTTCTGGACTTAGTGGATTTGGGAAAAGTAGACCACCAGGGCAGCTTGTGGACTCCGACTTTCTTAAGTAGTTTTAAAGTAGTTTTGTCTTTTCTTCTTGTGTATGTGTCTTGTGTTGGTAGTTCTTCCAGTGCTCGTCTTTTTTTCTCACAATTATGCTATCTTTTTGGAAACTGTAGATGTTTGTTGTATCAATTATGATGTCAAACAACGCTACTTTTGCCAGTGTGTATGAAAAAGCGTACAATTTGAAAATTGGTCAAATTTGGAAAATTGTTTGCTTTAACCCAGCTTGGACGGTATTTCGTCAATCAAAATAGGTCCTGTTCAGTATCGGATTGGTCTTGGTCAGGAATTTTTTTAGAAAATTATATAACTTGCTAGCCTCCGGGCCCCTTTCAGACCAGGATGGTGCCGTTCTGAGCTGTAAAAGGTGTGCTTTAGCCCCTTAACACCCCCATCGCTGCGCTCCTGGTGGTCAGCACAAAAACCAACCGCACAAATACTTATCTGCACAATAATATCTTTCTTTTTACAAACTTCTTATTACTTAATATCACACTTGCAAGGCATTTGTCACCAACCTTGTGTTGCACGTCATGAAGAGTTGACAAACTGACAAGTCTAGACGCAAGACGCTCACGTTGTAACACATTGTTCCCAAGAGGATGTGATGCTTGATCAATAACAATATATCAGTTAACCCGCGCGGCGTAGGGGGGGGAGTAAAACTTGAATTCTAGCTCCCCCCTCGCTCACGCTATTTCCGCACATACTTGAAAACAGTAACAGAATAGACGTCAAAGTTTCAAGTCCTTATCCAGCATCAATTTGACGTCATTACCTAATAAAATTTCATCGAAAAAAGAATTGAGTAACTTTGGGACGATACATGAGGGTTTGGATAGAGTCATCGTCAATGTGCCAATTTTTTGGTTGAATAAACGAATATATGTTTGATGCAAGTCGTAGAAGAATCATGAGCTTTAAAAGTAAATCGCAACGCAAAAACTTTTATAAGAAGGAAATTTAGTTTTTCTCTTACTAGATGCAATTCGGATTTCAAAAATTTGGGTTTGTTTTTCCCCAAAATTCGCAACAAAGTTTTTTTTTCAGGAAATTTTTAACTCAAAAAAAATATCAATTGTCAAAGGTATCTAAAACCGGCAATATAATATATGAGAACGCAGATTGTGAATTGCATACGCAACGAATGTCAACGTAATAGCTTCGTGTTTCAGTGACTGATTGCTCTCCAAGCAATAAGTATGATAATGACATAATTTTTTCAAAATAACGTTTTTTGGATTTTTTGAACCTGATACAGATATTATAATGTCATTTTTGTTGTTTTATAAGAGATAAAATAACCATAGAAACATGCCATTGTTTATCTCATATTCGTCACAGTTTTCAGTTTTTTGACCTTAAGAATGACCTGATACTTGACCTTTGACGCTGGTCAGTTGTAAAATGACTGTTTTCTATCGATTCTACGTGCAAAATGACCGCTAAAACATGTGTCACAAGGCTAATTATTGCCCTCTTATTCGTGCAGTGACTAAGCTTTTGTGACCCTGACTTGATTTGCAATTTGCATGCAATTGTCACTTTTACTTAATGCAATAGATCGTTATTACATTCTTTGAGGAGATTTATGTGCATTGACACGTCTTAATCAAAAGGATTTTACATTGATAAGTAGTGAACCATTATACCATTAACGTCGAACTTTCCATGTGACCTGACCGTATGTACAATCCTACATTTGACTACTTTGAAAAATTTCGGCTATGCATTCGATTTGTTTCATTGAGAGCTTTCGATCGCCGCCTGCGCGTCCTCGCTGCGTGTTATTTAGGTTCGAAGATGAGAGGGGGGTAATATTTACCCCCCCTACGCCGCGCGTTCGGCGAGAGACCCCTACGCCGCGCGGGTTAAATATGACTGCAAGGCCCAAGGGTGATATTGACCATACATATTTGATTTCATGCACAGATTATTTCCTACAAAATATCTAAATCTGCAGCAATCACCTCCTTCCATATTTAAGATATTAAACAATTTAAGTTGTAGCTACACCTGCTCTAGACATTTATTTAAAAAAAAACATTCATTTGGTCTGGGATTAACTATTTGCCAATATGAACCATTCTAGTGGTGTACACACACGATTTTCATATTTGCAAAACGGCCCGATAGGTGTTTGCACCTACCTACTAATCTGTATTGTCAACAATAGAGAGGCGAAAGTGGCGCACAGGAAAATAATATGATATTCCACATCCACTGAACTCTGCATCATAGCTCCCCCCAAATTGTAAGATACTTTAGGTGCTGTACTGTTAAATGACATTGTCTTACCTTCCTCTTCGCCATCACTTGTACGGTGCGCTACTACCCTAGCCTCAACTCAATGCCGGAAGTCCACGGTGGTCACAGAATAATCAAGAGCGCCACTGCCGCCTACACGTAGATAATAAAGCGCGTCGTCCCGCGTAGCGTTTATATAGCCTTGCGCGTAGCCAACAATACAAAGGTTTTTAAGTTCAATGGCCTCTGGAACGTCTTCACGCCACCAACTGATTGACCTTGAAACAAAGGGCTGCGGCGCGTATTTTTCCATCACCTTTCAGAACCGTGGCCGCGCCAAACCTTTCGAAACGCGCGAAGCGGCGTCGGCGTCGCAACAGCTGACAACGGATGACGTCATTAAAAAGTCGGAATTGGCTGAATATCCATGGACAACGAAAAGCAGAACACCTGTAATTCATGGTCCAGTTTCGATTGACCAATCAGAAGCAAGCTTTCAAAAAACTAAACCAATCAGAATGCAGATTTCATTGGTGCGATCGTATCGCCACGTGGTGCCCAAAAAGGTACTAATTTAGAATAGTGATTTATATGAGGGTAAGCATATGGACGAAAAAGCTAGTCCATGAAGTTCGGTTACGGGGTATATGACTTTCCCGTCCATGGAACTCTTCGAAAATTTGGTTAAGAATTCATGGACAAAAGGATGTCCATGCAAGGCAAAACGTCCATGCATATATTAAAAAAACTGCAAATTGTCCATGAGTTAACAACATTTCAAGCACATGCACGTTCACATAATCATCAATGCGATGTTTATGGATGTGGCAGATTGCAACAGAATTCAAGCGTTTCTGCGTCATGCTGGATCTTAGCCACGTTTTGAGTCGCCGCAGCGCGCTGAAGCTGCGCTCTGCAGTTGCCGTGCTCGCTGGGAGCAGTAGCAGCAGTTTCAGCAGCACCTCTACCTGTGGCAAGAGCATTTGCGCCTCACGACCCATTTTCTGGAATGCGCTTACAGCCTCGTACATACAGCTGTAGCTCTTAGCTGCTGCAAATATATACAGCTAGGGGACTAGGTCCCGTAAATCCAAATCGCTTGGCCAGACTTTCATGCTCTGCTTCACTGTCTCCAGGTGAGCCATATCGTGAGGTCCCAGCAAAGAACGCATTCAGCGTTAAACCTGTTCTCCAATACCATCCTGTTCAAATACGATCGAGAAGCTGGGTGCATTACTGTCAATCACCTTAGAAGTCACCTTCAACTATCTACTACCGATAAAGCATGTGTAACATGTGTGCACTGTTCAGAGCGAAACCATGAATATCAACCTACTCACCCGAACACCCCGAAACATTATTCCTTTCAGAACAACCTCCCTAGCCGGTGAGTCCAATAACTCTCACTTGCACTAGCGGATCCAGGGGGTGGCAAGGCGTTAGCCCCCCCCAATATGCCTGAATTGACGAAATTTGAACATATATTTCACTGACAGGGGAAACTAATAAACTTTTTACAAAGGCAAATTGTCTTAAAACCGTTCGAGCTAATGTTACAAGGAAGGCCAAATCCGATGAGTTTTTCGAATTTGATGAAACATTTTTTTATTTAGAAACCCCCCCCCCCCTTGCCCAGGTGTCTGGCAGTCCGCCAGTGCTCACTTGGTGGTTGCCATGTGACCTTACCGTTCGGGAGCGCCCGTCAAACAATCATCATCATCATCCTTACTATATCACAACCTTCTCCTCTTTTCCATCACAACTTATTCCTTTTTCCTTTGCTAGGTGGTGCAAGAAGCCCTGCGTCCTCATCTATGCCTGCGACCACACCCATTATTTAGGGAGGTGGCGCTAGCGACAAACATCGTGACTTCCCTCTGACAATGACAAACCACGCAGTTGCATTGCCTGAGGAAACGATATGAGATGACTCCTGGTGTCAGCAATTTTTTGTTATATATTTGTGATTGGTGATTTATCACCAAGTTCGCTCGCAAACACCCTTGATGTGTACGCACCAGTGATGTCATTTTCCCAAAATTTCCTGACCAAAACCAATTCAATACCAAACAGGAGGCATTTTGGTTGTCCAAATATTGACCAATTTTGGTTGAGGCCAAAAATGTCCAAGATTTTGACCGCATTTTAAACATATACTTATTTAAACAAGATTGAGCGACCAAAAAAGGTCCAAAAATTTATAAGCCTGACGCCGATATTACCGAATCGTCGACATATTTTTTCGGTAACCAAAATTGTGGTTACCGATTGACACCGCTAGTACGCTACAGGCTATGGGGATTAATCGTGCCGTACCACGGTTGGCCGATGATACATAAGAACTACCCCAGCTGAGCTGGGGTAATTTTTATAAGTTCAACTCCTGATCGGGGCCACTTAAAGCAGTTTTACCAGCCCTGGCCCTCCTGTTCACAATACCTTGTTAAAACTGACTTTAAGACGAGCTTCCGTTTGCAATGCCCTCCCGTTCACAATACGCAACCTAAGTCGTGACGTCATTTGATATAATCAGCTGACGGCGTGGCATACTCAGCTGACTGCGTAGTGTTAACTGTTAAAGCCCATAGACACAAAAAGTAAGTCAATTTTCCCGTTAAATGAAGTTCAGCTTAGCATTGAGAGGCCACGAAGTGGATTTTTATAATTTATTTAAGAAGATTTTAAGCTAGTTTTAAGCTAACGCTGCTTCGTAATTCGTGTTAGAGTGATAGTCATACGTCATGATTGTCAGCAACTTTTCTGGTAACATAAAGAAGAAATTAAATTGCTTTTTTGTATTTAATTGAGCTATATTTAAGTAAATTGCATGAGAAAAACAACTGAAGAGTGAACAAATCAACAGATTACAAGAATGACTCATTTAAAGACGAAACATAACCGGCTGCAAATTTAAAACCTATTGTGAGAAATATTTGTCACAAGTGCGCCAAAAACGTAACGTGTTCTTTCTTAGCTTAATTTCGCTTCATTCTTGCAATAAGTCTACCTTCTTATTATTCTAAAAAATAGAGCAAATGTCCTTCTATAACGTGATGTATCTCACATAACTAAGAACTAAGCCGTTCCGATAATTGGCAGAACAACTTACGGCCTTTAACACTACGTCGTCAGCTGAGTATGCCATGCTACTTTAATGACGTCACACTTAGGTTGTGAATACCCTTTTACGAACTGCCTTTATGACGGAGATCCGTTTGCAATGCCCTCCAGTTCACAATACACAATTAGGAACTGCCTTAACCCGCGCCCCACTGGGGGGGGGGTGTTTGAACACCCCCCTCATGTTTTTCAAGATAACGAAAAAACGCGGCGCGTAGCCGCCGCCAAATTTGGCAAACTATCACTGATTCTTTCCGGACATTTTGCGGAAAATTCAAGTTCCGTGTCAGTCATTCATCACCATCAGGTCCAAGTGACCCTACCTAACAAAAACGTGCGGTCGTCCATAACTACAGTTTTTAAGGGACGCATATTAAACTTCAGATAAATTAATCATTAGTATCACAAAAATGTATATTTGATTATTTTGTATCGTGACCTTTTAGGTCGGTCAATTTTGCAATCCCCCATTATAAGTCAATGGCAAAAGAAATAATCAAATGCTTTCTTAGACCGACGATATCAGTTCCATTCCTTCTGGATGATGTTTATCATGTATGATATATGTATGATCCAAGTGCAGGTTTTCTTCAGGGAACATAACGGGGTCAATCTCAGGTCAGTCCGAGTCACCAAACACCTTTCGTCAATAACCTGCTGGCCATAATGACGATAGAGAACTCACAACTTTCACAGTGTGTTTGTCTCGTTCAAGACACATCTTCTGATATGCAACATGACCTCTTTGGTCACCACTTGAACCTTGAACCTTGAGTCAATTTTTCAAGTGACCTAACATTGATCAAATTTGACATATTAAAAGCACATCTCATTGACGAGACAAAACCCGAATGCGAAACAGTATTGGCGTTATTGGTTAGTAAAGAATTGATTTACGAAAATATTTTTTCCAAAAATCAGCTTTTTGACTTTAATGGCCTCTAGAGCCTAAAACTATTGACCTGAGTCAATTTTGAGGACATACATGCGATTGCAAAATTTCATTGGCTAACGATTGTCTTTAAACGTATGTTTCTAGATAGCATAGTTTCCGAGATATTTGGGCGGGTTCTGGAGCGATGTCCTAAAAACCTTGAAAATTTGACCTTCGATGAACCCTCTAGGACCTGAGTTTTGACGTGAGCGCAAAAAGAAGTCTGAAATAGTGTCGCAATGATTTTGATAACCGGTTCGAAACAGTGTCTCTTGTTTTGGTCTACGTGCCATGGGAGCCGAGTTAGAGGGGGGGTGTTCAAACACCCCCCCCCCAGTCGGGCGAAGGAAATGCAAAGGCCCAGTCGGGCGCGGGTTAATGACGATTCTCCGTTCGCAATGCCCTCTCGTTAACAACATGTAACTACCTGCATTTATGACGAATTTCGTTCGCAATGCCCACCCTTTAATAATACCTTATTACGAACTGCCTTTATGACGAATTTCCGTTCCAAATGCCCTCCCGTTTACAATTTCCTATTACAAACTTATTTTACAACGAATTTCCGTTCGCAATGCCCTCCCGATCGCAATACCGTATAACGAACTTCCTTTATGACAAAATTCCTTTCGAAATGCCCTTTCGTTCACTTTACCGTATTATAAACTGCCTTTTTGACCAGTCTCTGTTCGCAATGCCCTCCCATTCACCATACCCAATTACAAACTCCCTTTATGACGAATTTCCGTTCTTAAAGGGACTGTCCCACCTTAACATAAGATTTGAGTTGAGATAGCCATTTTGCGTGTTTGGAATTGAAATTATGTATGGTATAAGTTAAAACAACCACTGAGGTCGAATCACAGAGAAATTCTAGTTTATTTTGCAATCTGTAACATCGCCAGCCCCCAATGTATTTGAATGGTGGCCGTGAGCCGAGGTCGTATCGCTCTTTGCTAAATGTCTGATTACACAAGCACTTGTTTTACCTTTGCCATACATTAGCCATACACTATCCTACTTATAACCAGCGCTTGAAACGTTTTCTTTTTCCCAAAAAAAATCCTTGCATATGACGTCATCAGCCAATATTAGAAAACTATTTTTTTATGAAATTGAGCGACCTGTTTCGTGAGAAACAAATGTCAAATAATCGTGTTCAGCACAGTCACTTCATATTTTGCCACCCACAAAAAGAGGACCGTACATTTGACACATTTTTGTTTGAAGGTGGACAGTCCCTTTAATGCCCTGCCGTTCACAATACCTGCTTACGACTTGCTTATGACGGAATTTCGTTTCGCAACCCTCCCGGTTAAAGAATGTTATAATTATAATTATATCATATATATATATTTAATTATATTATATATATATATACTAATATAAATATATATTATTAATATATATAGACTTATTATATAATATTTGCCGATCCCCACCCAAGCGGCTGCCATTCCCAGGTCTAACCCCCCCCCCCCCCCCCCCCCTCCTGGATCCTTTGACCGACTATGAGCTGACATGTGAACCTTATTTGACAATTGTCACTTACTGCTTTGGATGTCCTCGATCTTTTCGATTGCCGCCTTTGCGCGTTATTTGTTCGGAAGAGATAACAGGGCAAAATCTGCCTCCCGATTATATTTAGCAAGCATGTTCGGCGCAATACCCCCCAGCGGGGTGGGTTAAACCCGCGAAAAGGCAATAAATAATTTTCATATGTCTTGTTCAGGACAAGGGGCGCATTTTTTGGGCTCCCGAGAATCGCCACTGCATTTTCTTTATTTTTAGTTTATTAAAACCCCAAAATTTTGCAAATCCAAGAGAGTTATTTGTAAGAGTGTAATGTTATTTCTTTTCTTTTTGCGCGTCTTTATTTGCAATTCCTTCAACTCAAACATCGCATGCTTCCAGGTTAAATCCACAAATATGTATCATGCTACAGTTTAAGGGCTTTGGCGCGTACGCTCCTCGGAATTCGCGTTGGGGCTATATGATTTAGGGCGTCCTCCATGGATTAAGGAGCGCCCTCCATGGTTTCGGGTCGCCCTCCATGGTTTGAGGGCGCTGCGCGCCCAGAATTCGCCTTCGGCACAGGGGCCGCCAATTACATGAGGGGCTGCCATTCCCAGTTGCCCCCTTTCTGATCCATCCCCTAGGAACTCGCGCCACGCTTATTTTCATATATCTTTGAAATTTGGATAGACAATTAATCTAGAATGCAGTGAATGATGTATATATACTTGGGAAATGATGTATTTTTTTACTTCATATCATGCAATGTTTGAGGGAAAACAATAATTAAATGTTTAATAAAACCGTAAAAAGAAGTGAGTTTTGAATAAAAATTGCAAATAAAAGGAAAAAAAAGGAAATAACATTTCTAGTTGATTGTTTTTTTACATTTTTGTTCGGGTGGGGGATTTCAACCTCCCCGAGCAGTGTAAAATTGTACCACTGCTCAGCAGACGTTTTCGATCGAATTGATCGAGCGCCTACGGCCGCGACGTAATATCTGTTTGACATTTCGTCGCAGGTGCGCCAGAGCTCCTGGCGTCAAGTTCGTTACAGAACGAAATAGGTTTTGAATCCTATTCATCGTCCTTAAATAAATTGGTTGTGTTTGGTTTATAATTATTTCGCTTGTGCATAAGGCACCAGCGCATGCGAAACTAACCAGCACGATGATCGCGATTCCTTTGATGTTCATGGTGTCATTATATCTTCTAAGATCATCAACGGGTCGCTATCCAAGTTTCTGTACGTTTGTCTACGGTATTCTTCGAAACGTTTTTCGTTGTAAACGTAACTGTACAAGCCTAGAAATTTTTCTGGGCTAGTTGAGAGCGAATAAAGCGCATCAATAGCAGGCCCCAAGTCGTACTCCGTTTCATAGTGTGAAGCGATAGTGGTTGCTGCCGCCAATCGTACTTCTCCGTTGGAGTAAGGCTTCATTATGTCATTGAAAGAAATGAATTGCTCTGCTACGAGATTTTCATTAGGGTTGTGTTTTCGACCCAATTTTTCTATGCGTTTAATTACGTCTGTCACGTACACCCATTTGTTGAGTGTTTTAACGATGAAACCTCCGCAAAACGATCCTGTTGGAGTGACTGACATTTTCACTGATAGATTAAAGCGACTTGCCAGGTCCAACTCAACCGTATGCAAGTCGATTTCGTTCTGAGATGCGATGGTCACGTCATCTCCCATGGCTAGTACTAACAGAGGTTGCAACGCCTTTACTACTTTAGTCATTGAAGTCATCGATGTATAGGTGTTTACCAGAGCGGTCGATGCATCTCCAGATTTCGTCTGATAGGGGATGTGACAACTTATCTTCTGTTTAGATGCAATAATGGTTTTGACGTGTAGTTCGCGCCAGAAGTCCATGTCTTCCTTGGACATTCCTAGTTTTACGCACATATAGATGTACGATTCGAGACTGGTTGGACCTTGTGCTCGGTCGAATCCTGACACGTCACTTTGGTAGAATAATAATTGACTGTCCAACGGCAGGTTAAAGTTCAAGAACGCATCCAGTCCTCTAGTGTCATATCCAATCGCCAAACAAGCGAACGGTGCCATTAGCGATTTTAGTCGCTCGCACACTTGCCTAAACATTGGTGAGAAGTAAGATGTGAGGATGCGATTCATCACAGCGATCACCTGACCTTTAGGTGTGCGCTGCAGAACCGCGTTAGTACCAGTCGATTTGGAAGCACTTTTCAAAATCATTTCGTAAATGGGTCTTGAATGTTCGTCCAACGTGGATTCATCTGCTAGATGCAATGCGACTTTTAGACCTGACAGTTTATTGACCCACGCTTTTGTGGATTCCATACCGGGTCCTATCGGGTGTTTGGTATAATAATCTACCATATCTGCCGCCCCCCCATGACCGTACGTGTCGATGAACGACTTAAAGTTCGCGATTGCTGCACATTTTGAGTAAACCGGTCCTTGCAACGCGGGTGCGCGGAAGTTCCGGTGGTTGATGGCTGTTAGCTGTTCTTGAGCGGAGTTCATCCTGTTCGGGTAACAAGCCGTCACTATTTTACTAGAATGTCTGGTTTGCGGTCCGTCAACGAGAAAGTTCAGAAAATTGTTTTCGTTAAATTTTACTGTAGTATCTGTCTGAATAGACACTGGGCTTTCTGCTCCAATAAATTGATCCCATTCCTGACCTCTGTCATGTATTCCTGGGACGATATTATCGTACGCGTCTTGCAACGTGTTAACCCAGTCCATGGCTTCTACGTTACCATCGTCTTCTAGGATAGGTGGTTCCGGAAGTAGCAGTTCAAACGATGGTGTGAATTCCACGGTATCTTTCCAGTTCACAGAGATAGCGTCTAGGAGAGCCGCTCGTCTTCCTGTGAGTGGTCTTCCATCCAACTTTTGCACTTCCACCTGTACGTCCCTGGTGTCAGGCTGCGTAAGTTTACCTTTTGAGGAAAAGTATAGACCTGAACCCATTGTGTACACATCCGCTACTTCGCAGTCTAACTCGTCGAACCATGTGCCTTGTGATATCACTTCTTGATAACAAACTCGTAGTGTCGTATCTGGTTCACGACCCACGATCTGGTCGAGATCTTCTATCATGTAGTAACAGACGGAGTGGGTAGCCTCTTCTCTCCGTGTGGATTCGACGTGTCCGGGATCCCCAGGAATGAATTTGATAAATATACAACGTGAACAACTGCGGCTCAGATCTCCACCATGCACACGCAGATGATTCCTGTACTTTACCATGCTACAAGGAGCGTCACTGATAGTTAATTCATTAACTTCAGCGAGTTTCTTTAGCACTTGCAAGAAATTCATTGGCGCGCCGAATACCAAATGGGTATTTTTGAATCCTAGTATTTTTAACGCTTTGGAATATGAATATACCGATAATTTTTCAAATAGCGGTTTCAACGTTCGGTACCAACAATCGCCCTCTGTTTGTTTAGGACCGTGAGCCACCGTTATCTCTACTCCGTCTTTTGGTTGGTACAGAGTGACTACTTCCTTGCCGTCTTCCGGAATGAATATCCCTTTGCATTGCGCTACATATTGGTGTCTAATAGCCGTTTCCAGGTCAAATTCGAACCAGGGCCAGCCTTTTATTATTTTCCCGTATTTCTTAACTGATTGGCGTAAGTAGTGTTTAGTTAACGGTGCTTCTTCTAGACGGAAATCATTCAGTTGGTTGATTACTTTATCGAGTCTCAACGTCTTTTTCACTTTCTTAGGTAGTGCATCTAGGAACCTGGCCATAGTATCGGGTTCTTCGGACACACAGGAACTGCGACCTTTCAATAGACAAAATTCAATAGTTTTGATGATTGGGTCAGATTGATTCAGTACTGTCATATATCTAAACGATTTTGTGTGTCGAGTTACCGCTACTAGAAGGTGGGGTCCCGCTACTCCGGCCGGCGTTGGCTGGAACAGAGGGTAATCATTCGCGGTCAATCTGACTAGACATGTGTGTTCCACGGATAGTCCCTGGGCAGATTCCACCGTCATTATTTTAAATGACGTCTTTTTCATCAATTCTGTTAGGTCAGCGCATTCCTCTCGTGTCATCACCATAAATACCGTCCCTTTTGGATACGCTTCTTTGGCAATGGCCGCCCCGGTTACATTTGGGCAGATCTGGATTGATTTCTCAATTGGATTGGACGTAGTAACGGATTTGCCGTATACTGCGCCACTAAACTGAGCGCTATCCTTGGGCATTCTGTATGTATGCATTAGCGATACCATCGACGGTCTAGTTGGAAAATCCGGCATTTCTTTAGTCCATAACGCGTCCCTACTGTAAAACGGAATTTGTTTACTGTCGCCCATCAGTATAAGAATTTCACATTGCACTTCTGCACAGATGTACATAAGCAATCCTTTGTGAATCATCGCCGCTTCATCTATTATAACTACTGGCGCCGACCCTGAAGCACGTTTTACATTGATTAGAAATGAATCGATGGTGCGGGCGTCGGTCCCTCCCAAAGCTTCTTTCCCTGCTCTACTTTTGGTCAACACCATGACGTTTTTGTCCAAAGATGAGTAAATTTGACGGATTTTTGTCGATTTCCCACATCCTGCGATTCCATCCAAAAAGTGGATTTCACGCAATTTTACCTCTTTGGGTTCCCTGAAATGAGTCGTGATCGATGACAAGATACGTAGAGGGATGAATATATTCATGTCCTCGTGTACTGCCATTGCCTTCTTTTTGAGTTCCTTGTACTCTACCGATACCTCGGAGATGTGCGTTATCCGGTCTTTGTGTACCACAAATTCTGGCATCACTTTCCAATCATCTAGATTGGTTGCCACTTTCGGTGTATTACATGTAGGCGCATATCCATATCTAAGAGCTCCTTCCATCGCCTCTGCTATGGTCATCCCTACTTGGCACTTGAGGCGAGTAAAGTAGTCAGTCACTGACGTGATAAAACTTAGTGAGTGCGTAGTGTCTTTAGACAAGATGTTTGGCACAATAGTGCTTGGGTAGTATTTCTTTTCCAATTTGATATCTTTTCCTTCCATCGCCTCTTCCATGTTATAAGATGATTCTACGTAAGATTTGAACAAATAATATGACTGAAGTTGTTTATGGTACGATTGGTGTTTCCATGGTGCTATTTCATCTGGCATAGCAGCCAAGATCGCTCCTGTCGGGTCTATTCCTTCCAAAGACAAGGTTACAGATTTGTAGTCCGCTCGTGGTGTAGGGTCTCGCACGACGCGTTGACCCTGATCTGGCTCGGCACGTCCTTTAGACTTCGCTGCTTCGGCCTTGGCTTGCGCAGTGTCCGATCGTAACTTTAGTCCTGACAGGATAGTCTGTTTAGCATTGTGTTTGATACCCGTAAATAGGCATTCCTGGATTGCGTACTTTATACAATGTATGTTTGTGCGAATAAGTGATGCCAAACGACAATCTACACAATCGATTCCTCCACGAGACTGGTTTATCGTATGAATTTTACCAGCTAGATGGGGTCCCGTCATGAACGTATCATCCCCTTTGGTCATCCTCACCTCTGTAGAACCTTTCCTGGTGTAAGGTCGCCATTCCAATGATACCCCATGTAGGATGACAGTGTGGTATACCGGCATTCTGCATTTTGCGACTCCTATACTGGCTTCGGCAAGGATCTTGTAATTTAATTTCAACTCCGTCGCTATTATTGTATCATTCTTCCTATCACCCCACACTCGATCAGTAGATGCTACATCTGAATACACGAATTTGTTTTTCAACGAAATCAGTTTCCCATCTAAATCCTTGTACCCGATAGAGTCGTCCAGCAAAGTTATCACATCGCTCGGTATCAGTTTCACGTTGGGTGCCGGACTAGTTCCGCCTAAACGTGGATCTATACATACGAACTGTCTATCCTTGTAGTCCTTCATTACTTCCAGTATTCCTCGACCTACTGAGTTTAGTGCTCCTGCTGCTCCGACAACGTAAATCAAGCCAGTCCGAGCGCCAACTAGACTCAACAGACGAATCAGGTCAAGAGCGCATTTAGCCGTACCGTCAACACAACACGGTGAAGGGTCATATTGTGAAACCAAGTCATGGTGGCACAACGTCATGAACGGATCCGGGGTGGCATCTGTTCCTCCCGTCTGTTGGTTTAGTGTTAGTAGTTCTGGAGGAATTTGACTCGGTCCGCAAGGTTCTTCTCGAGGTGAACTTTTAGCGGAACCGAAGTCGGTAGATGTTGTACTTCTAGGAGATACTTCTTTCTGATTGGTCACTCCGGGTGATCTATCCGATAGTGTCCTCGGAGCTGTTGATGGTTCGACATGCTGGTCAGACGAAGGTCCAGGTTCGCCAAGTGTTGTTCTAACCGCGGGATTACTCAAGCTCCTTTGACGCTTCATGTTAGATTTTTGAGAAACCCTCCCTCGATATCCTACCGGTTGTTCAAATCTCGGACGTTGTCGTGGGACGTTTTCGTTTTCGGTCTCCGTTTCTGATTTCCTTGCGTCGGTGAGTACAATGTTTACTTGCGGTACCGTGGCACTTTCAGTCCGATTTTTATCTGGTGTGCCTTTTTGCAATTCTTTGGTCTTCGATTTGTCCGTCCGATTTGATTGACTCAGATATTTCTTCCACGTCGCTGCCCCCTTTTGTTTAGCGTCCAAGGTTAAACGGTTCCCGATATACATAGACGCCATTGAACTCTCGGCATAGACTTCTTCGTGCACCATCCCGTCAGAAGGTATAGCCCTTCGGAATGCTACCTTCAATCCTTCCTTCTGGTGTTGGTCAAGTTCGCATCCATCTACTATGATCGTAAACAGTTTTTCGAAACCTTCGTTTAGTGTTCGCTTATGGGTCCGGAGTGTACTATTTGACGCCTCTGTGGTTAGTTCATTCGGTGGTTTGAAACACGTTTTGATTGATTTGCAAAAGTTACTCAGATGTCCTACAACGCAGTTCTTCCCTCCAATATGAATATAGTCAGTCACAAAACATCTGGGTCTAGGTGATGCAGGTATCTGTCCCACATGCTGGGCAAATTTCTTGGATTCGCTCTGCTCGCCAAATCCTGCGAAATTTTTCGTATGGAACGTTTTGAGGAGCTTGTGCGCAACAAAAGCCCCAGCGCATACAGCACCCACTGTAAACAGTCTAGACCCCACCGATGATCCGACTCCACTACCTGTAAGTATTAGAGCGTACAACAAGTTTCTACGACGAGGGCTTAGCAAGTATTCCGTGCCACATTCTGGAATGCCATGGATTGCGTTGGCTAGCTGCCTCTCACTTCGTATCCATTTGAAGTAGCCTGAGGGTTTACCTCCTAGAGTGTCGCATAGGTCGCCGACGCCGAAATAAGTAAGACTTGTGTTCACCACCATTCGCAACGCGAATAACACGACCAGAGGCATCTCAGGTTCATCTTGCAATATAGAGATTAGGCTGGCGGAAACCAATCCAGCCCCAAGTGAAGCAAAGATGCCCATCTTATTTCCGTCCAACCGTTTTATCCACATCAGCTCCGACATTGGTCCTTCCTCTTCGTCCACGTCTAGTTTGTAGTTGAGAAGAAAGTTGCATAGCAACTGTTGTTGGTCAACGTCGAGGAAAAATTCATCCCGATTCACATCCGTTCGGTTGACCACAACATAAGACTGGAGGTTCCGCACCAACTGCATCGCTGTTGCTAAGGTCAATGGTGTTGTACGTGCTGTGGCGGCTCGAGTGATCTGAGTGAATTTTGATTGACTTAGTCGTACAGCAGTTGGTTTCAAGTGCGCTTTTCTAGCGCCCCAGTTATTCATGTGCCGTACATGTCCTTGTACTATATAGGTCAGTTTCATCGTGTTAGACGTTGTAAGGTTCACAGTACTTCTAGGAAACAACGATCTAGGTCGTTGTTCAGCAGCATTCGAGGCGAATAGGGTCAGCATTGACGGCGGACGGGTGTCCAAAATCCGTGTAACGTTTAGAAGCACCATATCTCCTACCTTCCTAGTTATCTCCAGATTAAATATAGACCCGTCTAGTGCTATGCAGCTGGGGAATGTTATCCACGATAGATAATCGTCTCGTGAAGCTTCGTAACCATTTTCAGTTGTGCCCGCAAAACAAAAAGATATCGAATTTTGGTAAATTTGTGCGATATGCCCCGTCACTTCGTCGGTCCATACGGTCGAAATTATAACCTCCGGTACGTAAAAGTATACAAGGTATGCATGTGAAGTACACCGTTTAATCATTTCCCTTAGGAAAGTGGTTAGCGGAAAATAATAATTCGCATGGATTAAAACTAGTACGTCGGCTTTGTAATTATTGTTTTTATCACCGACGTATGTCCCTTTCATCGTGCGTCCGTACCCTCCTTTCAATTGCAAGTAACTTGTTATGGATTGCACTCGTTCACGGTCTACATCTGAAAGTTGTCCCTGTAGCACACGGCCGCACAAGTTAATTAGCGCTCCAAGATGGGTATGGTTTGCATCGTTTCGCGAGGCTAAGGTGGTGATCAGCCTCAAGTTGTCCAACTGAGTAAAGTCGTGGGTGTGCTGAATTCTCGCGATAAGTCGGTCGTCTTCGTCCAACTCCCTGGTGGCGTCGTATACAGTCAATACAGGGCGAGAGAAGTTGGACACCGCTCCTTGTAGTGTTAGGACATTCTTACCCGCTATCTCCACCACGTGAAAATCCGTCACCGGATGTCTGCTCTTAACCGTATCCGAAACTAGACGTATCATTCCCAAGTCAATTGCCCTTCCCATTCCGTGTCCGGTTACTTTGTCATTAGAGTATTCGAACGCCTCGCGGTAATCCGGAAAATGTTTTTCAAGAGATACTTTTTCCCCTTCTGTCAGAAAGAAGTTAATTTTCAGCGGTCGTTCCTTCCGAGAGGGGTCCACGGTAATCTGATCTGCGTTGTCTTCTATCAGCTTGTTCCTGATATTCTCCAGCCCATGTGTAAAGTTGTGGAGTAGTTGAGGAGGCGCCCAGGCTTCTGCAGAATCAATTAGTAGTTCGGCGTGGGCTACTCCCTTGCCCGTTTCGTTCATCGCTATCTCGACTACTGTAGGTAGTTGTTCGCCTGTGTTATCTTCATAAATGATGGGATCACTTAGTTGTTCGTTGTTATCGTAGTTGCATCTAACACCACTACGGATATGCGCAACATGTCTGATACTACGCGAATAGCATCGTACGATACAGGAGTCCCCAGTACTTGTACTTCCTTAATCATATCCAATACCTCCTGTTCACTACCGAATTCTGTTGTATAGTGTACTATGTCCAATAATAGTTTCCGGTGTACTGCATTCCTCAGATCAGCATGGGGCATCTCACTGCCGCAGATGGCTTTGCATATGGCTCTAAAGATGCAATTACCGTCAGCTTTAATTGGAATCACAGTTTTGTCATATGTTTTCCAGAATTTGGTATTGCTTACTCGTTCTTCACCTCCACCTGCCTTATTAATGGTCTCTTCTTCCGCTTCTTGATTGAGCCAGGGCAGTTTGCGGTAATCGAGTTGTATAGCATTGAGAGTGAGTGCTTGTTTAACTTTGTCGAAGAATTTAGATGGGATGACTTTCCCAGTTAGATACTTACCGTAGTGGCCCCACTTCCGTTATGGGGTTGTACGCTGCTGTGTAAACCATCTTCGCTGCGTACACAAAGAAACGTATGAAATCATGGAACAATACTCGAACGAGTTCAGCAGCGTGTGGCATCGGGTCTCTCATCGTCCTACAAAGCTGTCGAGTCCCCTCACAATATCGTTGGGTAAAATTGGAGATAACAGCCAACCAACCAAAGTTTAGACAATGGCAGTCATTCCGCAATTGACTCGTCCGGACGATAACGGTGGCCGCCACAGGCACTATCTCATCGTGAACGGCTTTCAAAGTTTCCATGCACCCTGTCATTACTTCGTTAATTCCTGAGAGATCTATATTTGCGAGTGTAGTGTAGGTGGCGGGGACAGGTATTCTTTTAATCGTGTCCAACAACCCAGCGTATGAATTTTTCATCCTGTCTTTCATCTCCTCCGAGAACACCACCAATTCAAAGTTATTGAGCTTGCTGCAATCCGGTATCAACCACTTGTAACTTGTATTACGTTTATCTGGAATATGACCTGTGGCTTGAAGGTCGGCGAAAGTTACGCCCGCGCAACTTGCAGGTAGTTTTACATCGTCAAAACAGAAGTCTGGGTCGGGCTCATAGGGGTTCCCTTTGGTCGCCATCAACCTTTTCTTGCACGACGCGAGGTAGTTACAATAATTCGGAGCCTAGCAACATCTCTTTCCGTGTGACAAATCCTGGCCACCTTACACTGGGAAGCTCCCTAGACGCAAATTGCACGTGGTAGATCGACGAACCTGTCTCAGTCAGGATCCAGCGACAATGGTTTGCAGTTTTCGTCACACTATAGAAACTAGCGACCGTTCGTGGTAGCAAGTTTCGATCTCTAGTTCTATGCGGAATCCAACGTCAACAATTTGTAATCCAACATTTGGATACTGCGACTGCTAGGACATAAAGAGACTCGTTTCACTTCATTACCCTTCCGAGCGATCTGACTGAAGAGTACATCGCATGTGTTTTGAGGTGGCGATGTTGGTGCACATTCGAATCTCCGACGGCTCGGAAAACGCAGTTGTTCTCCACACCATCAGGGTATAGCTCCACCGAGTCGATGGCGAACTGGTTCAGATCTGCAACCCACAAAGTCCAGATGGGGATATTGACATTACGGTCCTGACGGTCATCCGTGTCGTAACCAGATGATTCCTCGTGCTCCCATCCGCCCGTTTCAAAGTCAGAGTTGTCATGGTAACCTGACACAGTTATTTCGGGGTCAGCATGGAACACTGACTTTTGGGGCTCTCCTTTCTTAGAATTTTTGTAGCGGGGGAAATTCCTTGATCGAGTCGACGTTTCCTGTGTAGTGCTCGACGACTTTCCGCGTAGGGTCGCTGCACCTTGAAGACCGCACGGCACGCACCCTGAGCGGCTCCGGCAAGTAGTCTCCCAGACATAGACTAGGTCGCGTCTTGCTCTTAGACACGATCACCTTGGTCTTGAGCGATCGATTTAACCCATAGGGGTTCACACGCCTACCTCCGAGGACAGGTCGCTCCTGTTTGTCTTCATCCCACAGCTCCGCTCCAGCTTCCCCTTCTCCTTCGTCGACCTCCACATGCTGATGGTTGAGCACGTTCTTGTTGTTCTTCTTCTTCCTCTGTGGTTCTTCCTTTTCACCCTTCTTCTCTCCTTGCCACATCTCCACTCCGGACGTGATGAAGTCGTTCAGGGTCATCTTCGAAGCCTTGGTTCCCCTCATCGACACTTCAAGACCTCTACCAGAAGAGTGGAGGTAGGGCGCTGCATCTGTGCGCCAATCCTTACTCGGGTTGTTGGTCATGTTGTCAAAAGACCGACTACCCTTAATGTTGCGTCGTTTGATCGTAGGAGACGACGCAACAATTCCACCAAACACCGCCCAGACACTGACCACGTCGACTGAGTAGTCGAATTGCTCAGGTTTGCCAAAGGCGGCATCACACACACACTCTGGGTCGACATGACGGCAACCCAGACAGATACATCCTTCCATTCGCCGAGTCCCCTGCGGGGATGTCGTGGTGTCCGTCCGTTTTCCGTCGAGAGGTCCAAGCACCTTAGTGAACGTGTCGATCCAGTCGACCTCGTTCATGTCCGGTTGCTTCCATGCGCGGGTCAAAGCGACCTCCATTACGGAGCGCTTGCCGGAGTTGTCCGTCATAGGATGGGGAGATGGGATGGCTGACGCCTTGTGCGCCGAGGCTGACGCCTTGGGAATGGCACACGTTTTAAAGGATAGGATAGGAGGGGTGGGGGTTAGGATACCTGCTAAGTCAACGACTTCCCCATTACGGGGATGAAGTTCCTCACGCGGGCATGAAGGGGTGGGGGAGGTTTCAGACATTACGCCTGTAGGAATTACTCCTGATAGCTTTACGCTGAACGAACGACGGCAGAACCGAGGGACGAACGATGATATTATCGAAACGGCCGCATTAACCGGGGAAGGGGATGGTTTGCTTATGGAAGTGGACAGGGCGGGGAAGAGCGCTGGGACAGGCTGGATGTGAGCCACTTATTAATTTTTAGATCCAAATTGATAAGATGTAGCCACGCTTACACAACCACACAATACACTTAGATTTATTTGTTTTGTTTTGTTTATTAAAACAATGCTCTGTTTTGTTTAAACCTTCAACATTTTTTAAGGAACTTTATGTGCAATTGTCACTATGCTATGCAGACCATCCCACTTTAATTGCCATTTTTCATACGTGTCGTTGGTTTACTTATATGTCTTTCAAGATAATAATAAAACTATCGTAAGCGTTTCGAAGCGCCTCACCCTCTGTTCCGTTCTGATACCAGTTTGAGCGAACCATATACATTTGAATAGCTATGATATTGATTCAATCCAACGATATTCTCTCGCGTCTATCCGGAAATATGCAGTTAAGTTGTTTCGCTTCTTTATGATGAAATGTGTACTTCTGCGAGTAATAATGCTTTGCATATTTGAGAAGAAAGCACGTACCTTCTCACAGTTCATGAGTAAATGGCCAAAAGAGTTTCTACGGTTGTTTCGCAAAAAGTACACCTGGCTTAGAAGTCAGCTAAACCTATTCTAAATAAAAATGTATTAGTTGGCTCAGAATTGACGACTTTGCACTTATCCTATACTGCAATGACTGCAGCGATAAGTCGAAGAGTAATTTGTCGCATGGTAGCGAGGGTGCCGCTTCGATAGCTTTGAGTTTCGGTAAGCCACTTATTCTTCTATTTTTTCTGGCAATGTCTTTCATTTTTTTCGTTTAAGTTTTGTCAGATAATGTACGGCTCCACCACCTGGCTGCAGATTTTTCGAATTGCAAAACTACAATATGTCACTTGGCGGTTATCGCTGCGGTAAAGTATGCCACTGTTTCTGTTTTTAATAAGGTTCAAAGTTACGGTGCCATTTTTAGCTCTAAGGGAATTATAACGATAGCATTTACTGGATACCGTACATGGTCTTCTATTTCTTACTTGTACAGGCAGATTTTGTTGCCCCATTGAGTAAAATCACTCACGAAAAATAGTCCCCTTATTACGCCACTCTTTTTGATAGAAAATGTGTACTTCAATACATCATTACACCAACATTGGATGTTCACCTATAACACCCTCGATTTGTGCACCAAAGTATCTGCAAAACTTTGCCCCACGCTTTGTAACACATGTACCCAAAATTTATTTTTGATGTTATCCGCTAGTCTCTTTAACATCGATGCCCCATACCACGACAAATTATCGACATGTTGTTTCAAGCTATATGGGATACCTGTTACCCACTTTGTTTCAGAAGAAAGGTTACATTGCAGTCGTTTTATCCAGGAACACTTAAGTGATGCCACGAAAATGTCGATATCGACCATCTTTATTCCATCATTCTGATACGGCTGGCATATTTTTGTTCGCCTTATTTTGTCTGGTTTGCCATTCCACAAAAACTTGAACAAAATGCTCTTGATTTTCGCCATAGTCTCAGGACGGGGAGTGGGTAGTGAGCTGAATAACTGTACAAACTTTGATATTGCGAGGGTCTTGATTATAGTCACTTTGCCTAGCATAGAAAGTTTTCGCATTCGCCAGAAATCCAATAATGTTTGTAAACTTTTGATTTTGTTGGGAAAGTTAAAATCCTCTATGTTTTCTGGATCGGCACTAAACACGACACCAAGAACCTTTAGTTCCTTTACCCCATACTATGGAAGACTGTGCATACCGGTTGTCTTTTGTGGTCCAAGCCACATGCATTTACATTTACTTATGTGGCGTTTGAGACCGGAGAATTTACTGTATTGCTCCCAACTGGCTGCATAACTATCCGACAATATCTGTGGTTTCTCGTTCCATCTTCAAAAATACCGATTGTGTCATCCGCGACTGCTGTGAAAAGTTCTAACTCGCTTCTCGTTCGGTTAATCTACATGCCTCTAAAATGCCGTCTTTCTAAGAAAGTTTCGAGGAATTCAACGGCCAAGAGATGAATATTTTAGGCCAGATGCGAGGGTCGCCCTGGCGGTGCAAGCCTCTTGTGTGTATTATTTTTTCTCCGAGGTCTTCCATTGGAGCATGATTCTTGGAAAAATTGCGCCATTATCTTGTATATAACAGGTCAAAACAACTCCAATAAAACTTCTCTCCGAAACCCACTGACTCAAAAAACCGCACTTAGTGTATCCCGAGTGCAGGGAATTAAAAGGCGTCTCAAAATCTATTTATAAGATGGCCCATCCAGCTTTCCAGCATTAAAATGATCAATAATGTCATAAAGCAGTCTAGTATTTTCCCCGAGTACCTGCCCTTCAAGTAAGCAGTTTTGATCGGGGACTAATAAAGAGACGTTTGCCTACCAATTTTAGTCGTTCCGCGATAACACGCTTGATAACATTTTGTACTGAACGTTGCAGCAAACTGATCGGACGCCATCCTTTAACGCGATCACTCTGTCCGTTTGGTCTTTGGGATGGAGCGTAATGATTGCTTTCTCGCTGTGTCACCGACAGAGAGTGCTGTCACTTAATGGCATGTTTAAACGATCGCCACAAAAATCCTTTTAGGTCCAGCGTAAGAAAAACTTAAGAAACCCGCCAAGAGAAGCCAGTTGACCTGGGAGAGGCGAATCATGTTGCCATTCCTGTGACAACGCTTTCGACAGTTCTTCCTCTTTAATTGGCTCATTAAGCAATGCACTTTGGTGTGGTGTAAGTCTACGTTCAACATTGCGCGTGACAAAATCTTTAATATCCACTCTTAATTGCCCCTCATTGCTCTCAATCATGGCTCTTTGGAAGTGTTCCGTTAGATAATTGAGGACATTTTATCGCCTGAAATTAGACCACCATTTTTCCTCAAGAACGGTATTGCCCTTTTTACCCAATTTTGGTTTTCTTAGATTATAAGAAATATTTCGTGCACCTTTTCACCCTTTCGTGCCAATTACACCTTGATCTAGTGATCATGCCATTCAGTTTTTAACATGTTTCTAATTTTCTTCTAATTCTCCTTTGCCTTCTTTAAACTTCGCTGTTTGTCGCGTGTCAGCGTGCTGGTAGCAGCCTACTTTCGACTGTCTCGGATTTTGCTAAACAGCTCCTTCCTCCGATATTCTCCTTCCTTTTATCTTTCACCTTGGAGTAATAAACTGTTTCGCTTCTAATATTGACTAGGAGTATATTCTAAAAAATAGAGTTATCATAATAAAGTGAACTCCACACTTTCTTGATGGGCTCGGACAAATGTTTTCGTCATAACCTGGACCACCGTATTGGCGAACGGTTTGTGCGATGACCGACTTTATTCGGGCTATGTAGTCTGTTTCCTTCAAAAGGGACAGGTTGAATTTCCAGAGTCCATTGCCTCTCTTTTCCTGAAGACTATCACACTCAATAGTTATGATAGCGTGGTCTTCGACCAGTAATGGGCTCTCGATGTTTGACACGTCTGATCAGTGGATTATGGGACCGGACTGATGATTAAACATATCCAATCTGGCCGATTTTATCCAGGCTGTCCGTAAACCAAGGTATTGTTTCTTTCTTCCGGGTTTTGAAGCTAGCTAGTGTTCGCGCCACACATGCGACTAAGTACATGTTCCGGACATTATTGACGGGATTAACACGCATAGTCTGGCGTTCCTTTTGTGCTCTCTGACGATTAATTATGAGTATCCTTGGCTTGATCCATTTTCTAAATTGAAATCGCCACCACACCGATACACCGAGTCTCGCTTGACCTTGTCGCGTCTCTAACTAACTTAGCGTTTCGTAAAAAATCAGGTCAATCGCTATTAGGGCCATAAATGTTAATCACGTCAACGAGTTATTTTTTCAAGTTAAATTTGGACCGCAAAAGAGGTCCAAGTAAGTATACACACACCTTTCTGCGTTGTTGGAGAAAGCAAGAGAACAAAGGGTCGTCCTCTCAAAGGGTTTTCATAAACGTTTCTTTTGTACTGGTCAGATGAGTGTCCTGCAAACAAATTACATTGGAGGCTGACCGCTTAAAGTAATTCACAACGTCTCTCCGTTTCCTTGCGTCCCCTAAGCCCCTACAGTTCATGCAGGCGATCGAAATACTGCCGTTATTAATATCCCTGTTCACCATTTCTTACCAGATAACAGGTGAGGCTCCTTGGAAACGTTAACATTTTGTGGGATGGTCTGCTTGTGTTGAACATTATAACTGCGCATGCCTCGCCTGCGCAACGAAAGTATAGCACCGTTCACAGAGTGAGTATGTTGGTGGACGAGTTTGTCTATGTCTGTGCATCTGCTCACATCGTGTGTGAGCCACTGTGCACCGCGCCAGATCATATGCATGTGACCATCTGTCTATGGTCACATCACACCCATCAATGTGACTGGTGGTCTCTTCTTTTGGTTTTGACAGATTATTATTATCACTATTGGTAACCAGGAAGTGCATACAATACCACTATAACTTAAACGAAACAAAAAATAAACACCTAACTAAACAAGGAACACAACTCAAGCACGGATCCCCCGGCCGACGCTCAACGTGTTAGCAGAATATTTAAGCTGCGACGCACCCCTTTCACCTTGTTCCTAACCCGAATAACACATCATCATCATGTTGTAACTACATACACGGGCTTTCAACAGAAACAATAACCGTCCATGTGAGCCAGATGTCTCGACAAAACAGCAGCACTGCCGGTTCACCCCCATGACCCGCAAAGGGCCGCCCCACCCCACCCCAGCGCCGCGCCGGGCCAGACCTCCCGTGACGTCACGAACGGCCAGCCCCAGCGCCGTAGAGGGGCGGGGCAAACTTCCAGCGCACGTCAGACATCGGAAACAAACAGTCCTCACCTCTACTGCCGAAGTGCTGCGAAAAGAGAACAAAAACAATCCTTCTCAGCACTGTCTTAGATCAGCCGGTGCTTAGCGAGCGGCCACACTGAAGCCCAGCTGAGACAGCTTCTGGATCGACTCGACCCGCTGCCCGACTGCGAACTTCTCAGGTTTGAAATAGACCTGGCCACCACGCGTGTACACCGTGTATATTTTGTCCTTTTTCTTCATGTCCAGCAAGAAGCGAAAAATTTCCGCGCAGAGGGGTGAGGCTTTCATTGACGAATAAGTCCTTCCCTTTCAGTTCCAGCCTGCGCCACATGATCACGTCACGGATGCTACCCTGTCCGGATCTCACAAATCGCACTATCACCCGATTATACGGGCCGGGCAACCGATGTGCGCGATCTATGTCCTGTGCCTCTACGTGTAAATCAGGGAAGCAGTGATTCAGGGTGCTCACCACGAGATTGTTGATGTCCTCCCGTTCTTCTGCCCCGAAGCCACCTCCGTCGCGCCGGTCAGAGACCCCGCCCCGCCCGCCTCGCCCGCCCCGGTAGCCGCCCCGCTGGGGCGGGGGCGGGGGCTGGGGCGGCGCCGGCCCGGCCCGGCCCGAGTCGGCGGTCGGCTGGGACGCGCCCCCGGGAGGGGCTCCGCGCCGCGGGGCCAAAGCCGCGCCCGACAGAACCAGGCACGGGAGACGAGATATCATCTCGGCGTCTTCCGCCCGGCCCCGAAGCGTCTCCACCTCCTCCCTCGTCTCCTGCAGCTGCTTGGACATCTCGTCGATCTGGTCGTCCCTCATCTCCACATGCTGCTCCAGGTCATGGATTCGGGTCTCGAAGGCCTCTAGTTTTGCGCTCAAATTTTCTTTAAGCTCGTGGAGTTCCATGGATAACAGAGTCGTCAGTCGAGTCTCTATTTCGTCCATGGCGTCGCTGAGCTGCGCCCTGAACTCACCCGACAGCCGAGCGGGAGGGGAAACCCTCTCACCGTTGCCGGTACGGCGCTCGCGCTTGATTGGCCTGCGGCTGAGGCGTCGCGGATCCGAGCGGTCCCTCTCCCTTGGCCGTCCTCCGCTTGGCTGAGCTTCCGGTCGTAGTTGCTCACTGGTCACTCACGGAGGACGCTGTTTGCCGAGGCCGGGCGATGACCACTTCTTCTCAGTCTCTGCACTGTTTCGGTTCCCCCGACGAGACATACTTCGCCGGACACGCTGTCAACAATTCACTGAATGTCACTTCACGGCCACAGGATCGCACCTGAGCCTATTCACATTTCTGCATGTTGCCGTACATGCTAGAAAGCCAAAATTGTTCCACACCAGCCAGCACCAGCCAGCACCGGACACTTGGCTCACTGCCCAGGCGGCTCACTGCCCAGTCGGGGTCAGAGTTGTTGACCGGTGCGGAGCGCCGCGAGCGTGACCGGGCGCTCCGAAGGTCAGCGCGGAACTGGTCCCGCTCTGTTTAACCTGTCACTCGGGAATGTGAATCTGTAACCTCGGTTTTCGTGTCGCGTATCGGTGGAGGGTTGAGATCGGACGAATTGCATTGTGTATCTTGGTTTATTTGAAGAAAACAATATACTTGTTACTGGCGCCGAGTGCCTGCAACGTTGGTTTCCCAAATTACAGTTAACTTGAGCAAACGCTTCTATGTATGTAGTGGTGTGTATAAATCGTAAACAGTTTTTATATTCTTAAAAGTAATGAAATTAATGATTGTTTTTTGTTGTTTGCGCTTTTTGGATAAGAGTTTAATGGCAATTAAAAATCATTAGTGGTCCTTAGCTCTTGTTTAAGCCTGTTTTTGCGATATCATCCGGAAGAGGCAGTGTTTCTTTAAATGGATACGTAATGCATTCTTTACTAGATACCAATTATGTAAAAGTTGAATAAACAACAGTCAGTGACTTTCACGTCGTTTCCTAATTCAGTCATATTGATAAAAGCTTCGTCTGGAGCAGGATTCGATCCCGCGCTTGGCCGTCGTTCGATGTACGCAGGTTCACGAGATGCTTAATAGCTCGAAAAAACGAACCTCACCGGCGTACCACTTTTGACCCCGGAAATCGAAAGAAAATCGTTCACGCTTCATTTCTAGCTACTTTGCATTGTCGTATCGGTTGCAGGTAAGAAAAGCCGTGGACCCGAAAAATGGCTTTTTAACATGTAACCCTTAGGCCTAGTAGGAAAATGTGCGCCGTGCTACCATATGAACTTTGGACCCCCCCCTGGTTTGAAGCTTCTTTAGGAGAGCTGGAGCATGAAACTTGTTAGAGATGGGACCACTCATGATCAGTTCATCCCGGATATCTTCCTCGATTTCGCTGAAAAACCGCCCAGGCGTACCTGTCCGTAGCGTCGTCTTCGCCGTTGGAAAGGGACATGTTACCTCGGTATCAGGGAGCTCACATGACTGCAGAGAATCTTCCACGTATTCCACACGCTGATGTGAGAGAGCCAGGCTGCATATCTTCTTGAACTCTTCAGCTACATCAGTCAGTTCTTGGCAATCCATAAGACGCGTTAGGAGCTACATGTCGGCTGCTCTCACTGCTTTTTCTCGCACATGGTCCTGAAGTGTGCGATAAAAGTTGTTTGCCACGTGTCACTGGCGGATCCAGAGGGGGGCTGCAGAGGGGCGCAACCTCCCCCAGGCGCCCGGGTCGCGAGGTTAAGTTAAGCCGTGCTTTGACCTCCCAAAGCCGGGGAGGTTTGGGGAGGCCAAAACACGACCCGGGCGCCTGGGGGAGGTTGCGCCCCTCTGCAGCCCCCCCTCTGGATCCGCCCCAGCCACGTGTGCTGTACACATTATAACCTGGGTTGGCCGACTTATCTTCGGTTCATCAAATCGCTTCGTCACTCTTATCCATGCATCACTGAGGTAGTCACGGATACTCGTCTTGTTAAATGAAGCTAAAGCAGAGTGAATTAACATGTCCGTAAAAAATAGCGACGTATTCGTATACGAATTCAGCGACAGGTTCCGATTTGGCTCAAAATCAGTATGTAGGTCAACCTCGCCGAGGTATTCACGAATATTCTATTGGTTTTTCGATAGCTGCTTAGTTTGACCTCTAGGGGTCATCAAATTTAACGAAAAGGTGTATCCTCTAAAAACTTTATTTATCAACCGATTCGATCAAAACAATCAACATACCGTGTCCCGCCGTCTTGACAAACCGCACCTTCGAGAAATTTGGTTTAAAGGTCATAGATCATGGTCAAGGTCGCCTTAAGTCATTTTGGAAAACGGTGTACCCTCTAAAACCTTTATTTATCAACCGATTCGATCAAAACAAACACTCGTCTCGCCATCCCGGCAAACTGCACCTCCGAGGAATTTGGTTTCAAGGTCATAGGTCAAGGTCACTAGATCATTTTGGGAAACGGTGTACCCTCTAAAACCTTTATTTATCAACTGCTTCAATCAAAACAAACACCATACCGTGTCTCGCCGTCCCGACAAACCGCACTTCCAAGGAATTTGGTTTCAATGGAATAGGTCAATGTCACTTTAGGTCATTTTGGAAAATGGTGTACCATCTAAAACCTTTATTTATAAACCGATTCGAACAAAACAAACACCAATCGTGTCTCGCCGTCCCGACAAACCGCACCTCCAAGGAATTTGGTTTCAAGGTCATGGGTCAAGGTCAAGGTTGCTTCAGGTCATTTCACGAATACGAAGTCCGGAGGGCCCGCTTTCTGGCAAAACAAACCATCACTGAAGCCAAAAAGGAATCCTGGAAATAATTTTCATCCCAATTTAACCGATTTCACTTCTATTTAAAAAAGGACATTAATTAAGTCATTTACAAATAAAAGACCACCTCTATACAAAATACCGCATTTACGCATTTACAACATTTCTTATTTAATACCTTTCGAGGTGGCAACAGAATTCGCTAAGCACTTTTCACACATCTCATCAACACAACAGTGCACATCACCTTTATTAACCAACTTAACCCTATTCCTGGAGGGATGAAAAGTATACGAATCTGTCGGGGGGGGGGCTCCTACCTCGGCCCCTAGATTTCCGCTGCCTAAAGAGCTAGAAACATGAAACTCGGTGTGTGACTAAGGTCGACAAATGAACTCTATTTTGTTCAAATTTTGGTTGACCTTTGGGTCATTATCTTCCAAGTCAAATGACGTCATCAAAAAAATATTTTTGACAAAACATGATATTTTCAGGAAACCGCCTTTATTTCTCGGAAATATGGCAGCTAGGAGGATCAAAAAAATCATTGTAGCGTTTTTTAATTTGTCTTTCACCTTGTAAGGCATCAGAAAATCAGCTCGGTCAATGGTTTTGGACTGAAATGGTCACACAAATGTTATAAAAACCTGTTTTTTCAGCAAATGTTGTTCATTAATAACTTTTTATATAAAGTTATTATACAGCACTGTAATTTTGGTACCATCGTGTATTCTCTTTCGTCATTGCGGTTCGAATTATATAAACTTCTGTCAAATCGAAAATTGACCCCGGGTCAAGGTCCAAGGTCAAGTCAAGCGTGACGTAAGTCGGTCAAAATGCATGTCAAAGACGCGTAGTTGAACCGAGACAAACATTTTTTGAGACGCATTTGTGAGGTCTTATGATGTTCTTGTCACGAGTTATTGATAAAAAGGGGCGTTGTGACCTTGAATGACTTCAAAGTCACTAACTAAAAAATCGTTTTTCATCAAAGAAGGGCTAGATGACATTGATACTGAAATAATTGGATTTGATGGCAATGTATTAAACCCTCGTTCATTTCCCATATACTTATATGGGGAGGTTACATTTGACCTGGGCATCAGGTCTAGTTTTCAAATATTTTAGATATCACCAGAAAACTTTCAACACATATTATTTGGCATGTTTGTCCTAATATATTCCGGTTTTTTGAAACGTCTTGGAAAATAAAAAATTGCTCTTTTGTAAAAAAAAATAAGTTTTTCAAAAAATTGGGGATTTCAAAATTCGAATTTTGAAATTTTGAGATAGCATCTGAAAGCATCAATTCTCTACGATGTTGTTTTTGTACACTTCTCTTCAAACTCACACGTTCTCATGGAGTTGTGAACATGCGAAGATTTTGTGTCAAACGGCGAACACGCCCCCCTAAAACTGTCCTGAGACCCTCTATAATTCAATGAAAAAAGTACACCATTCGATGCGCAATGAAAAGTTCAGGAAAAGCCAGCAAGTTTGAAGATTCTGAGTTGAGTACTGAATGCCCGGACGCGAGAAAACCTCAGTGGGGCCGATTCGGCCCCCCCCCCGACAGTTAATAGGGTAAAGGATATTACTTGAAAGAAAAAAAGAGAAAGCTCAGAATGCATGAAGAGAAGCAGAAAATTAGATATTCAGTACTTATAGTAAGTCAAAGAAAACCTAAATTACGCGGAAAAAGCAAATTAAAATGTCAATTATTTGGTGATAATTAATATTTTTTTCCTTCAAAGTAATGCAAATCAGCTGGCTGAAGAAGCACGGCAAACGTTCATCAGATTTTAGTAAGGGATTGTGTCGTATACATGGTGGTACTTGCCCCAAGTATTGTGAAGATGGCCGGAAAATCAACGCTTTCGAACCATCATTATTATGCAAACATTGCTTGATGACCTCAAGATGACCTTGTAGAAATCACTGAGCAGCAAATTCACCTCTAGCATCTAGATGAGCTAAAATTAGCATATTCTGAAAAGAATTAGCCTTGATACAATGAATATTTTTCTGAAAAGGGAAAGCATTTGCTCATTTTCCCATTCACTCAGAATTTGGGGAGGTCAGGAAATTGACCTGACCTTTGGTCACCGATACGAAAAATCCGAGAAATACGAATTGTAGGCACTGATATTGTAATGAAATCCTGCAAGTTTCAAAACTTTCGGAAAAAGACTGGCTTTGGCACGAACGCAAACATTTTGAAGGTAAGGTCACTTGACATGGACTTGTGACTGACTGAGATACCTTAAGTCAAAAACTTTTCCCAAAGTGTGGTAATTGATGCCCAACAGCGTGTAAGAAATTTGGGGCGCTGCGCGCCGCCGTTTTTCCGCTACTCCTGAAAAACCTGAGGGGGCGGAAATCAACCCCCCTGCAGTGCGCGGGTTAACGAAACACTTAACGTAATAACCCCAACACCTCTATGGCCCTGACCTCAGTCTGGCACTGACACCTCCCTGACCCTGACCTCAATCTCTCATAACACCATCCTGGCTTTGACCTCAGCAACGGCCTACACCACCACTAATCTGACCAAGACTTTGTCCAGACACCTCCCTAAGCCTGATCCCGATATCTCCCTGACTCTGACATCCGCCTCATCCACCACCACCCTAACCCTAATCTTGACTTCGGCCGGACGGCTTCCTTACCCTGACCCCGACCTCGGCGCAACACCACCCTAACCAGCTGACCCCGAACTCGGCGCGACACCTCCCTGATCTCAACCTCGCCAAACACCACTCTGCTCCTGACCTCAGCCTCACTTTGACACCTCCCTGACTCCTTAACATTAACCTTAACCTTAAGACCTTAACCCCGCCCACCACCACCCTATATTGCGACCTTCCACGTTATCTTTTAACATGCGACCTCTGTTATGTTGCGACTTCCCACGCGGCCACGGTCAGAGTCAGGGAGGTGTTAAAGGGAGTGTGCCTACTCTTTTGAAATGTCAAATATATTTTTATTACGGTAAGAAGCTATTGGTTTGATCATTGGTTACGATAAAATTCACGATCTGTAGCCCCTTAAGATTGAATTTTTTAACTTAATAATTCTGTTTGCATTTGTGTTTTGGTTTCATTCAAACGAAAAACTTCATAAACGAGATGGGTCACTATAAAGCCGCCTATAACAGAGTAACGAAGCATGTTACCCTATAATGGCAGCCCAAGACGATAAAGCAAACCTACTCGAAGCAATGTATGGGTTTGTTTATAGTTATCGAGGCTCTGTTTGGCAGCTGTTGTCAGTGTTCACGAGTTTGTTTTTCTATTGGCCAAGAGCTTAACAATATATGCTAGCGTTGTAATTTAAGAGCAATGCTTCTAGTAGCGAAAGCTCTCTGGCGAATATCGATAATAAAGTTCCGTCGGAATGTGATTGGCGACTTTGGAATATCTCAGCAACTGAAGTGAATCTGGGGAAATAAAGTACATAGCTAAATTCATAAAAATATGTTCTACAGATTAGTGTCAACAACTCCACATGACAAATGTGAGTAGGCACACTTCCTTTAAGGTGAGGATGAGGTCAGAGTCAGGGAGGTGTCGGGCTGAGGTTGGGGTCAGGGTAAGGAAGGTGTGGGGGACAAATTCGAGGTCAGGGTTGTGGCAGGCGGGGTTAAAGGGAATATAGCACCTTTAACATTAGTTTTTAACTGAGATAGCCAGATTGTGGTGTACTGAGAACCTATAAAATCTGACTTTTGCCCTTCCAAAACGACCTAGTTACTGAGTTTGAACGCAAACCGTTGGTCATATGTGTCATATTTCAACCGTCACAATCCCGTGACGGTATCGCATAGGCTCATCAAGTAGTTACTCCACTGTGATTTCCACCGCACTTCGCTTTTTGCACCGTCCGCCCAGTATTTCAGTTACCTTGCGTCCGTCCCGTCCGCCACCGAAAGGTATTGACTTGATAAATTAAAATGAATGTCAATTTTCTTTGTCAGTTTTCATTGGATTTCAATTTGAAAATAATGCAGGCAATGGTCTCCGAAAGGCCCAACTGTTGATGGGTAGCTCGAACCGGTAGCTGCAATATTATCCACAATAGAAGCATATTCAGTACTAACAAATGTATTTCACTCAAGGCCAATGGGCGAATTCACTCTGGTGGATATGTTATAAATACATATTTTTGTCAATAGTGAACCGATTTCCAATTAAAAATCAACCCATAGATACTATCGTGAGGTGACAAAATGTGTTGATGGGTGGCTGGTCAATGTTCATTCAAGCGATATACATCAACAAATATAAGACAGCTTGCATGTTTGGGGGTTGAACCGAGAAGCTTCGGTTTTCCCCCAAAACATGATTGGCCATAACTTTGTGAATTTGCATTGGATTTCCATTTTGAAAATAATACAGACAAAGGTCTTCAAAGGGCACAACTGCTGATGGGTGTCCCTTACCGTTAGCTTAAATATTCTCCGCAATAGAAGCATATGACAGTGCTAACTAATCGAATTTCAATTCAATGGGCTAATCACACATTGGACAAATCACTCTGGTGTGGATAAAGTTTTAAGTAACTATATTGTAATTGTAATTGATTTCCTATTAAAACATTACTAAAAGATGCCTTAGAAATAGACCCTAGTGCAAAACATTAAACACATTGTTAATCGCGTCCAATATTTCTTTGCGAGTCAGGAACAGCGAACGCAGTTGTTTACGGGTTTTTAGCGCATCTGATTCGAGGAACGATTTTTGCCGTTGATGCCTCTTGTGACGTCACAATCGCTTTGGGTGACGCAATATTGTTGTGACGTCATATGTAAAACATGATGACTATTTTTCAATTACAACAAATTACGACTTTTTCTTCGCAAAAATGAATGCCAGTGACCGTTAATCAGGGCATTCTTCTCCATCATTCTACATACTTTTCCCAAGGTGCTATATTCCCTTTAAGGTCAGAGTCAGGGAGGTGTCAAAGTGAGGTTGAGGTCAGGAGCAGAGTGGTGTTCGGCGAGGTTGAGATCAGGGAGGAGTTGCGCCGAGTTAGGGGTCAGCTGGTTAGGGTGGTGTTGCGCCGAGGTCGGGGTCAGGGTAAGGAAACCGTCCGGCCGAGGTCGAAATCAGGGTTAGGGTGGTGGTGGTGGTGGGTGAGGCGGATGTCAGAGTCAGGGAGATGTCGGGATCAGGGAGGTGTCGGGACAAAGTCTTGGTCAGGATGGTGGTAGTGGAGGCCGGGGCTGAGGTCAAAGCCAGTGTAGTGCTTGGAGAGATTGAGGTCAGGGTGAGGGAGGTGTCAGTGCCAGGCTGAGGTCAGGGTCAGAGACGTGTCGGGGTGATGCCAAGGTCAGGGTCACTGTCAAAGAGCTCTCCGGCCGAGGTTGTGTTCAGGGTCAGGGATGTTGCGGGGCGAGCCGGAGATCTGTGTCAAAGAGGTGTTGGGGGAAGCCTGAGGTCAGGGTCAAGCAGGTGTCGGGGTGAGTATGAGTTCAGAGTCAGGGAGTTGTCAGGGCTAGGCTGAGGTCATGGTCAGGGAGGTATAGAGGCGAGGCTTGGGTCAGGATCAGGGTGGTGTCGTGACGAGGCCAATGTAAGGGCCAGGGAGGGGTCAGGGCGAGGCTTGCTGAGATCAGGGCTAGGGAGGAGTCGGGGAGGCTGAGAACAGGCTCAGAATGGTATCGGAGCGAAGCTGAGGTCAGGGTTAGGGAGGTGTCGTGAGTGAAAAGTTCAGACCTCAGGGCCATGGTGGCATTTGGGCGAGGCTGACGTCAGGGTCTGGGAGGTGTTAGGGCGAAACCGAGGCCAGTGTCTGGGAGGTGTAGGGGAGGCTGAGGTCAGGGCAGAGGAGACAAAGGAGGATCCAAGAAACGGGTGTTTTGGTCGTTGGGGGGGGGGGTGAAGCAAATCCAAATAAGTCTCGCACAATTAATGAAAACTCATTGATTTTCGCTAGCCTATGTATCACGCAACTGTATATAAAACAAACTTTCCTTTGTAAAAAAATGCTTAGATTTCCTATTATTTCAGGAAATGTGTCAAATTTGCGCCAATTTTGCGTGAATGGGGGGGCATGATCCCATGCCCCCCCCATCTGGATCCTCCAAATGTGTTCTTGAATGTGAAAGTGAATATGAGCTAACTAACTTGTCACGCGTTTTCTCCCTGCTGATTCCATGTAGCGGAAGTAAGCAGGGATTCAGCAGGGGTTCAGCAGGGATTCAGCAGGGATCGACGGCCCCTTCGATCGAGCTGAAATCAAAAAAAAAATTGTGACAATTCTTCTCTTTCCCGGAAAATATATAGGAAAACAGCGACTAATCCCATAGACGGTCACAATCCCAAAAAACCCTATATGCCCTTAGGGCATAATCGACGAATGCAAAGGCAAAACGTGGTTTTTAACGCTAATCTACTCAATAAAACCTATCTTAAAGTCCCAGCAATAGAAGATCAACAGTTTTCCAAACAATATCCCATCATCAGAATTAGGCCGTAGGGGCCCACTAGGGCGTTCATTTTTTGACGCCTATGGGCGCGGCCCCTACGATTTTCTTTAATTTGCCATGACACTCCAGGACAAAAAGACGAAATCTGGCCCGAAGAAGTTACACCGCTAATTAATATTAGGGCCCTCTTAGGGCCCCTAAGAGTTCTCTTTTTTTGTTCTCCTAAAAAAAAAGCGCACGCCCAAGTCCATTTTCTTCGAATAAAAGTCAAAGAAACGTCCACGTACTGCAATACCATTCGAAAGAGCTTGAAAATAAAAAAAAAATAGTAGGATGTCATATTTAGGCTAGGGGCCCTAGGGGCCCAGCTAGGGCCGTTTCCATTTTTTGACCTATGGGGCGGCCCCTACGATTTTCTTTAAATTTGCCCCATGGACACTCCAGGACAAAAGACTAATATGGCTGAAGAAGTTCCACCACTAATCAAAGATTAGGGCCTCTTAGGGCCCCTAGAAATAAAAAAAAAAACGCCGAAGTCCGTTTTCTTCGAAAAAAGTCAAAGAAACGTCAACGTGCTGGATACCGTTCGAAAGAACTTGAAATTCCAAACAAAAATAGTAGACGTCAAATTTACAATAGGGGCCCTAGAAGCCCAGCTAGGGACGTTTCAATTTTTTGACCCTATGGGGCGGCCCCTACGATTTTCTATAAATTTGCCCCATGGACCTCCAGGACAAAGACTAAATCTGGCGAGAAGTTCCACCCGCTAATTAAATAAGGGTCTCTTTAGGGCCCCTAGAAAGTAGAAAAAACGCTAAGTCCCATTTTCCTTTCGAAAAGTAAAAAAAAAAACGTCAACGGTGCTGTCAATACATTCGAAAGAGCTTGAAAATTCCAAACAAAAATAGTAATATGTCAATTTAGCTAGGGGCTCTCTAGGGGCCCAGCTAAGGGCCGTTTCAATTTTTTGACCCTAATGGGGCGGCCCCTACATTTTCTTTAAATTTTGCCCCATGGACACTCCAGGACAAAAGACTAATATGGCTGAAAGAAAGTTCCACCACTAATTAAAGATTAGGTCCTCTTAGGGCCCCTAGGGCCCCTAAATATGACATCTACTATTTTTGTTTGGAATTTCCAAGGTCTTTCGAATGGTATGCAGCACGTTGACTTTCTTTTGACTTTTTTTTCGAAGAAAATGGACTGGGGCCGTTTTTTTTACTTTCTAGTGGGCCCTAAGAGGCCCTAATCTTTAATTAGGGTGGAACTCTTTCAGCCAGATTAGTCTTTTGTCCTGGAGAGTCCCATGGGCCAAATTTTAAAAAGAAATACGTAGGGGCCGCCCTATAGGGTCAAAATTGAAACGGCCCTAGGCTTGGGCCCGTTTAGAGGAGAAAGGGGCCCTAGCCTAAATATGACATCTACTATTTTTGTTTGGAATTCAAGGTCTTTGAAATGGTATGCAGTACGTGGACGTTTCTTTGACTTTTTTTCGAAGAAAATGGACTTGGGCGTTTTTTTTAGACTTTCTAGGGGCCCTAAGAGGCCCTAATATTTAATTAGCGGTGTAACTTCTTCGGCCAGATTTCGTCTTTTGTCCTGGAGTGTCCATGGGGCAAATTTAAAGAAAATCGTAGGGGCCGCCCCATAGGGTCAAAAATTGATAACGGCAACTAGCTGGGCCCCTACAGGGCCCCTATCCCATCTGATGATGGGATTTGTTTGGGAAAACTGTGATTTTTAATATGCTGGGCTTTAACCCCGCGCGGCGTAGGGGGTCTCTCGCCGACCGCGCGGCGTAGGGGGGTAAAGTTTACCCCCTCTTACTTCGAACCAAATAACCGCAGCGAGACCGCAAGGCGGCGACGAAAGCTCTCAATAAAACGAATCGATGCAATACCCGAAATTTTTTCAAGTTAGGTAAAATGTAAGTCACGGTCAGTCATATGGAAAGTTCGAGTTAATTGAGTTAATGGTTCATACTTTCAATTATAATCCTTTGATTAAGACTGTCAATGCCATAAAGCTCTCAAAGGTGTAATACATCTATTGCATTAAGTAAAAGTGAAATTGCATGCAAATAACAAGGTCAGGTCACAAAAGGTCACTGTCACGAAGAGGTCAAAGTAAAGCCTTGTGACACATTGTTTTAGGGGGTCATTTTTGGGCACGTAAGATCGATAGAAGCAGTCATTTTTTACAACTACCGTCAAGGTCAAGTCAGGTCATCTAAGGCCCAAAACTGAAAACTGACTAATATTAATAAACAATGCATGTTTCCTAGGGTTAAGTTTTTGTCAATAACACACAAATAATGACATTTTATATAAGTCAGGTAAAAATCCCAAAAACGTTATTTTGAAAAATGACGTCATTACCTACTTTTGCTGGAAATCAGTCACTGAAAAACGAAGCTATATTTGAATGGTCTGGGTATTCATTACACTTGGTTCTCATATATAATATTCCGGTCTTTAAGATACCTTTGAAATTTTCAAATTTTTTTGGGAAAAATTTCTGAAAAATCAGTTTTTTTGGATTTTTGGGGGTTTTAAAAAACCCAAAATTTTGAAATCCCGAAAAATAGCCATCTTGTAAGAGAATTAATTTCCTTTCTTAATACAGTTTTGCGTTTTTGGCGATTTTCCTTTTAAACTATGTTTTCTACGATGCATCAAACATTTATCGTTATTCAACCAAAAATGGCATGACATGACGTCATCAAAACGTCATTATCTCCCAAAGTTCTCAAACTTTTTTTCCAATGATTTTTTAGGTAGACGTCAATAATGATGCTGAATAAGGTACTGATACTTGACGTCGTTTATCTGTTACCGTCAAGTTATTGCGGAAAATACACGAGACACATCAGTTTCCTGTACGTGCACGTCACCAGCCGGCGTTCTATTCCGACCAGCTGGCCGGAGTGACACCACCGGCAGCCGAACCAATTGGAGCATCCGACACAGCACTGGCGGACGCGCCTGCCGATGTGATTGGCCGTGATTCCCGACCGCGACCTGGCGCGCAGGGGCGGCGCCAGGCGCGCAGGCGGGGGAGGAGGTCCCGCGCGCGCGGGAAGCGGGGCGGTGGCTGGCGCTCAGGCCGCGTCTACTGGACTGCTGATAGGGACACTCAACATACCAGTCCCTGAAACCTAAACTACTGGAACTAGCCCATGAAGTAAATATGTCTTCGAATACGATCTGCTAGTCCTGAACGAAACCTGGCTAAAACCAAGCACACCGAATCGTCTTCTCACCATACCTGGTTACAGCATTCGCCGTGCTGACCGTCCTGGACGGGCGTGGCTATGGTGGAGTGGCGCTGCTCGTCCGTGACCAGATCAGCGCCGTCACTCTGAAGCTATCCACACAGAACCACCCTGACAGCCTACTCGAGTCCGCCTGGTCGCTTGTCAGCCTGGACCGTGGACGGAAGGCTAGGTGGTCGGCGCCGTGTACAGACCGCCGCGGCACACCACCGCGGCACTGGCCGCTGATTTCACCCAGCTCGAGGATGAGTACCAGCATGTACTGATCGCACACCCTAACACCGCCATTGCACTCTGTGGTGACCTGAATTGTGACGTGCTCAAACCGGACTCTGACCCCGCTAAGGCGCGACTGTCGGTGTTTTTATCGGATTTCTCGCTCTCTCAAAATTGTTTGCCTCCTAACGTTCCTCTGATCACTGCTCGATGTGAATTATTGTGAACCAGCCCACATACTGTTTTAAGAAGTGGTGTTCGTACATGCCACTACAGTCCTCATGATTTTGTTCGTGCAATCCTTAGCATTTCTAAACCTCGCCGTAAATCGCAGACTGTGTCGACTCGCTGTCTTAACCGAATCGATTTGGATTTATTCCATGCCGACCTGCAGTGGGCGGACTGGGGGGATGTGTTATCGGCTGGATCCGTATCCGATCAGTGGGAAGCATTTTTGCGCGCTTGGAAACCGGTGCTTGATAGACACGCGCCGATTCGTTAAAATCTGCATAAAAACCCGACGGAACGAACAGTAACAGACGCCAACTAGGAACTTGATGGGATGCCGTCGGCGTGCCTTAGAGAGGCACGGGCGAGTCTCAGCAGAGTACCGTGACCTGAACCGCGCGGTCCGCTCCGCAATTCGAGCAGACTCCCGAGACGATATAAATAGGCGGATTCAGCAATTCGGACCTAACTCTGTGTGGCGTAGTTTGAGAGGGGTTGTCAGTGGTAAAAAGTCCGAGCAGAGAACATTACCCACAATGTCAGCAGACGACCTAAATCGTTTTTTTGTGAACCGTCGGCCCCTCGCGTCGCTCCGAAGTAGGCCACTCGGTTGTGACCCCGGGCACCCTGTCGCCTGCCCAAGAGTCGGAGCTTGTGCATTCACCCTATCTTCCTGTAAACCTGGATTTCTTGGGACAAAACTCGTATGGAATGCGAAATCGTCCGCCTGTGGCACGGAGGAATTTGGCATTCGTGTCTCAAGCAGTTTGTGCTGTCGGTTAAACATTATCCTCCTTATTGTCCAATTCCTGCCTATCCAACTCCGACTTCCCGGCCCACTGGAAACATTCCTTAGTACATCCCATCTACAAAACTGGATGATCCTAACAAATCCGTCAAACTTCCGGACCAAATATCTATCATCCCTGCCATAGCCAAACTTAGTAGAAAGATCGTTGCCCAGCAACCAACTCTACTAACTACCTCCAATTTTCAAAACCTCCTGCACAAACCCAACATGGTTTCCGCCCTCGCCACTCAACCGATACCGCCCTTATTTCCGTTACCGACAGCATCCTTACCGCCACAGACTCAGGAAATATCTCAATTTTATGCTTGATAGATTTGAGCAAATGCTTCGACGTTATCGATCATTTCTATCCTTTTCTTTCCGAAAGCTAAAACTACATGGTATCGATACTTCCTGGTTCTCTTCATTAACCTGCGGGGTCACAACAGAGTGTCTGTTTCTTTAGTGAAGCTGGAGCACAGCTCTCCTCAGGCCCCGCCACAACATGGGGTTTTTCAGGGCTCTGCCCTGGGCCCCCTTGCTATTTACAATTTTGCAAAACGACTGAGCCTCTCTGCTTCGGATGCGGAGGTTGTTTCAATACGCAGACGATTACTCAGCTTGCTGCGTCCAGTGGTGCTAGAAATGTCTGCCAAACGTCATTTTGAGGCTTGAATGGCACTGGTCTCTCTCGATCTGTTTGGGTTTTAGAGCGAACCGCCTTAAAAGTCAACACAGATAAAACAACAAATCAAATCCGCTTTTGTCTTCGGCAAACAACATGCGCAGGTTCCAGTGATAGACGGTAAACTTTCTCTGGCGCCGTTCTTCAACCACTGCTGAGCGTCAAAAACCCTTTGGAGTGGACTTCTTGATCACCCATTGGCTGACCTGGGGACAGTCACGTAATCTCTGCTGTCTAAGCGCTGTTTTGGTGGACGCTGGCTTGGCCTTGTGCCAGCTCCGTCATAGTGTTCCGAGACCAGTCATCAGTTCTTGTGACAGCCTGGTAAACTTCCCGCAGTTGCGGTACTGCATTTCTTCTTTGGTAAGGCACGAAGAAGAATATGAAACAGTTACAGAATTATGAATTTCGCAGCCAAGGGTTATATTTACGGTAGACGTAATTCGACAGAGTGTCTTGACCCTGCGGAAAGGTGACTTGGCCTGGATGGACGTGTGGAGCGCTGGTACCACGTACCATTACGCTCTGCTTTACTGACAAGGTCGCTCCGATCTTGGCGAACCTGAAGCTCATAGCTAGCGCGGTTGCACAAACGCTCACTCAGTTGAGCGTCATACTGGCAGGATGACTTGCTATATGTGCCCCACAAGGGACTGAGGATGGTAAACGTCTTTTAGCGTGTGTGCCCCACGGGATGTACAATCCGTTGGCCACCCCGACATTCGCCACGAGGTCCATTCGTGGTTTGGGGTAGCCTGAGGCGACATCTACTGAGCGCTCATGGTTGACTGGAGGACTGGCGTGCCGCTGTTCCAACTGGTGCGCCGGCCCTTGCGTCCGCGGATTTTCCGCGGGCCGGTCGGGCCGCCGGGCGTGCGGAGCGCCAACCGTTAACAAGTGGCGGTTCGCCGCTCCGGCCGTGTGGACGGGGGCGCGCCCCCCGCGATGGATGGACGCGCATGCTCGCGAGGGCGGCGCGGGCGGGATGGCCTGTCTGGTACGCGGGCGTATTTCACCCAGTGCCTGCTGTGTTATTGTTGTAAGTGTGTGTGTGTGTGTTGTGTGTGTGTGTTGTGTGGTGTGTGTGGTGTGTGGTGTGTGTGTGTGGTGTGTGTGTGTGTGTAGTGTGTGTGTGTGTGTGTGTGTGTGTTGTGTTGTTGGTGTGTGTGATTGTGAGTTCCAATAGTGTGATACCCACCATTCGCTATGCTGTGTGTATATTTTGGACGCTGGAACCGATAATAGCCCACTAAGTAGTGTGGATGTTCTAAGAAGTCAAATACAAATACAATACAAACAATACAATACGGGAGACGGGGGGTAATATTTACCCCCCCCCCCTACCCGCGCGGGTTAAGATAAGGTTTTATTGAGTAAGATTTAGCGTTATAAACGTTTTTGCCTTTTGATCGCTCGATTTATCCCTAAGGGCATATAGTGTTTTTGGGATTTGTGGACCGTCTAATGGGTTTTGCTGCTGTTTTCTACTTATATTTTCGGAAAGAGGACGAAGATTGTCTACCAATTTTTTGGAAAGCTTTAAGTCGATCGAAGGGGCCGTCGATCCCTGCTGAGATCCCTGCTGAACCCGCTGCTGAATCCCTGCTGAACCCCTGCTGAATCCCTGCTGAACCCCTGCTGAATCCCTGCTTACTTCCGCTCATTGACCTCTATATATACAGAGGTATATATAGAGGTCAATGCTTCCGCTACATGCTGATTCCTATTGTTCTATTGCCCTGGGCTGATTCCTTCCTTCATAAATTTGGTAGCCAAATGACGCTACATATATAGCGAACTAACGACATTTCCGCCGCGCGAGGCGAGCTTTTGGAGCCACACTGCGCGAACCGGGGGGGGGGTTCAAGTTGTGACGTAGACCGTGACGTCACGTCACGCTTGCAGGAGAATCCCGCTCTCCAATGATAAGGCAATGCAAAGTGACACGAAAGTTACCCCCTTTTATTTGTGTATCAAAGATAGATACATTAAGTTTTTATGCTCAATGGAAGCTCGTCTTTCAATATTCCGCCATGGTATCCGATTTACATCGAGCTACCAATCGTCCAACAATACTCGGGCTTCCGGGCGGCGGCGACCACCGCCGGCCGAGCCGCCACGGCGCACGCTTGAGACTGTAGCCGTCGCCTTCCCTTGCCGTGACGATTAAATCCAAGTTCTTTCCTAACATATATTTCAATGTGCCGTACATGCAGCGAACCCGAATTTGACTTTAAATGCATCCAACTAGGATAAACAAATGACAAATACTCTGTCAAAATGAAATTACGCAGAGGACGTCAATCGTTGGCACGCAAACCACGAACTTAATGGTCTATTTACCGAGAGGTGGCCGCCAGGGGACCGCTAGTGAGCCAGTATGTTTTTGCCGTCGCAAGCTTACAATAAGAGTATTTATTATACAAATTTATTACCGCCAAAATATTATTTTATTTGTTATTGATTGTTTTCCATATCAAATAAACTTTTGCAACGTGAAAACAACCCAATTTCGTAGTGAATCCGCAAGGCACTGCTGCAAAAAATTCAGCTGTTAGTTCGACGGCTATTTCCGCGCAGAAGATCGCAGGTTGGATTCGAAATTTTGCGCATAAAATGCAAAATTGTGTTACAGCTGACTTTATGTTTATCAATTAAATAGTATTTATGGACAATGTTTCGATTAATTATGAGTGAAAAATATTATTTCCTTCTTATTAACACAAACGCTGTATTAAATATTACCTCGGAAATATTTTCGACCGAAGCTACCATATACTACTACTATAGTCTTAAAATCTAGGTTTTTTGTCAGAGTTATTCCCAAAAAATCCAAAAACTACGTTGATATGGTAACAATAGTAGTATGTTCTAGTTCGAACCGGCCGTGACGTAGCCCCTTCCTGAGCAAAACTTGATCCTACTCATTGATATATATATACTCTGGCGCGAACAGGCCATCATCATCGGAGAGCACTCGGAGAGCCATAGAATTGAGAAATGAATCGAATGAATTTGGCAGGTAGGAAGGCGCCGATATTTCTTTTGCTTTTACGATAGTTTTACCCTTATTATAGTTGTTTATAGTTTATTTAGCCTTGGTTTTACCTAGTTTTGCCCTTATACAGCTTAGGCTTGGTTTGGCCTGTCAAAATATTTTCAGGACCCTGGGTTCTTCAGCGTGTTGCGTTATGCTAACAATAATTCTGAAATTTCCAGGCAGTTCAATTGAAATGTCATTTCATGTATTGGACACGTTGAGGTGCATTGGCTGGTTGGCACTTTGTTATAGATATATTGATTGGCAGGCACTGCAGTTGATGATGCACACCACACTATTCAAAGTCTGTCCCTGATAAGTGATACCTACCTGATGTAAACAGGACTTCTAAGAAGATTGGTGCAAGCGCCTGTCTTGCCTGCTCTATTCTCTCTTGTATTTAGTTTATGCCATGTTGTCAATAGTCCAGGTTGCAACCTAGCAATATGCATGGTCGCATACAGCCCACTCGTGTAGGTTTTTTGTAGTGTTCTTGACTCCAGTACTTATCCAATTGTGTCTTTAATTGATTAAGGGTATCTGCAGTGACTACATTCTCAGGTAGCGAATTCCAGTCATTGACTGCTCTTAAGCTCCAGTGATTTTTTCAGACTCTAACTTGTGCATGAGGCTTGGCTATCTTTCTTGAGTGTCCTCTAGTTGTTTGAACCATTTGTTGCTGGAAGAAAGTATTAGGCAAGTCAAAGAGGCTGCACTTTATCAGGTAAACTAGAATGACATCGCCCGTCGTCTCTGATACTGCAGTGATGGCAGTCGTAAAGCTTCCAAGCATTCAGCATACAGGACTGTGTACAGCAAAAATCTGCATTAACCTGTGATCAGCATCACACACCATTTGACACCAGATTAACCAAGGTTACTAGAGCAAACAAATAGCAAACTGTGCTACATCTAAGCAAACTACACAAATTACATGTTTTGACAGCCTTTCAAAGACAAAAGGAAAATGAATAGTGTAATGCACAGTCCAGTGTCCTGAAATTTGCAAATATGAGTGGAAAAACACACCCAAATTAACTTTTTTGTCACGTCACTTGCCTCGACGACCGTCACAGCGAATCGGAGCAAAGCGGTATTATTATAATAAAATCCTATTCTAGGTCATACCTACAGTACCCATTAAAACGGTAATGTTATCAATTATAAACAATTTACCGCACACTACAAACCGAAACACACAAACACAAGTCTATAAAGACATTATTGTTCTTGCCGGGTTATGGCGCGTAAGCGGACTGGGCCTTGAACATGCCAATGCACATGCACAACACGCCATGCGGAATATTTTGGTTTTCGTGTATTTACTGCGCCGAAGCCGTCTAATATCAGCTGCCATATAGCAAAATTGAGCAACTCAGGTAACATTGATAAAAAACTTCATGGAAAGGACGTCGACATTAATTTCATATTTTTCCACTTTCAGTTTAGGAGTTTTCAACTATCTTGAGAAACTTAACAGTGAACCACAGCTGGAAATAAGGGATATTTTTATGATTGAAAGGCTTTAACTTACAGTAAAGTTACGTGATGGATTTAATTATTTATTTCCCCGAACACCGTGCGAAAAGAATGCAGCAGCAGCGGTAGTTCCCGATATATAATCATAATATCAACAATTTAGAGCATTTATCAATGCAAAATTGTATTGTTTTCTTTAAAGATGTATGCCTTTCGCACTTTTGCAAAGAAAAAACACATACAGATATGCTCCATTATTTTTTAATGAGTAAAGGTGTTATGATGGACGGGTGATTGTGGACTTAGGAAATTGTCAACGAGGAAGTCAATTTGGAACTGAAAAGTGCATCATTGAGACAGCAAAATTTATTTTCAAAAAAAATATGGTGGCATTATTGGTCTCTTTACTTGATATTTTGCTGAAAATTTTACATCCGGAGAGGAAACCATTGGTTCTCCACGTCAATGTTTGGTGGGTCTACAATTTATCGACGTCACTCTTCCACTGGTTAGTTCAGGATTGTCTTAATCTGGACGTATATAAAAGACGGTTTCTGTAACCCTGCTGGAGAAATGTTGAGGAATGGTTGAGCGTATGGCTGAGAAATTAGTTTCCTGGAACCTTGGGTGTAGGTTATGTATATGAACTTCTAATTGGTCTCCCACTGGGACAATTAAGTTGAAGCATGTTACTCTTTAGCACTACAGGTGCTCGCTGTCGTTGGAGGTGGTCAGGTGTCGTAGAATAATACTCGGAAACTCATTAAAGGTTTGTGTTGCCCGACGCGAGTTCGTTTCGTGCTATTATTGACCTATTTTGTCAATTAATATGCGTAAGTATGTGCTCATATACTTTATTACTTCTTATCCTCTTTATCTCCATTATCATACTAATTAACATATTTTCATATTATTATCATACAAATTTTAACCTCAATATCCACCTCCTTCTGAAATATTGACGTCCTCTGAAAATTCATCACACTCTGGCAAAAAACAATTTCAGGACACTGATGCACACTGCATGCCATGCATCAATCAATGCACAATGTTCCTTGACACAAGTCAGTTGCTGGCACTAGGTCCTCAGGATCAATTTTTTACATGCCAATTTTTTTATCCAGCCCAATAGTCAAGGTATGGGGAAAATGACAGTTTTTCAAATGGCTATTATGAAGCACTGGACAGTGGTGATGGGATGAATGACACATGAATCTTTGCATTGTGGCTCATAGTTGAGTTTCAGCCACCTATATATTTGATAATTATCTTGGAAATTGATGCAATATATCTTTAAAATTGCATCAATTTTTTGATCCCTTGGGTCACCTGAATAAATTTTTTACTCGAATTCAAATCACTGAATCAAAATGCCATATCTATGTTCACTAATAGGTGCAACTTACAAATAAATTTGCAGGTGTTAGTTATCTAAATACTACATACACAAAATACAGGGTCTTTCAATAGAAATGTATTTTTTAATTTGCTTATTTGAGGCATACAAAATGGACTAAGATATATAAATATGGTATCATTAGGTCGAGTACAGCTGGACATTTGTTATTTAACAATTTTTAAAGGTAGTTTGTTGCATGCCGAAAGTTTTTGGAAGGATTTTTCACACAGGATGTATTCGGTTTTGTTTGGATTTCACGGCAAAAATTCGTCGGTAAGGTGAACCTGAGGATGATATATATTTGCTCGTGAATTTGAGCTAGTGGCACGTGCAATAATGTTATTCTTATTCTTGCACGAGATATTTGCAACCAAGCACCAGAAAGGGCTACTGGTTCCAGAATACGGTGTGACTGTCACACTGGACGGTGGCCGCTAAGAAGCTGGCTGCTTCAAGGACCACTGATTCGCTTCTACCGAGGGTCAAATCACGTTCTCACTCGCTGGGTCACGCTTGACTGCAAAGCCTGGAACTCTCTCCGTTGGCATTAGGGTTTGTGACGGAATAGTGATTATAGAGAGATATAACGCAAATACGGACTAGCATCTCTAAGAGACCCTAAGGCACAGTGGGACGCCTTTGCTGATTCAGGCTGGAAAACAGGAACATGGAGTCGAGCTGTGCGACCTTTGCGATAGTTCCCGGACGCGCGTCGAGGCTGAGTCGAAGGCCACCCTGTTGTTACTCTTAAAGGGAAATATAATTCTATTTTCAGTTTTTGTTGGCTATCTCTAATCTTGGATTATGATGACACTCGCCTGGTTGGTATGCGTATATAAGGTATGCCTGGGCGATTTTCCACTGCTGCCGATAAGATTTTATTGACATTAAAATGTTTAAGAATTTATAATAATTTTTATCACCGGCCTATTCACTCTCAATAGTCCTGTAAGTTATCTATTACAAACTAAAAATAAGTACTCACTTCTTTTCGTAAACTCATGGAGCAGTGTTTGCCCATCATATTGAAGCGGCATATATGGCGCCGGTGTTTCGACTTGTTCGACGCTGGACAATGTACCGTTATGCAGATTGACAAAAATCGCCGCATAAAATAGTTATGGTTAGAGTACCAAGTTATACTGTCGGGTTCAAATTGGAAAACTGCTGGGTTGGCCATATGTTAATTTGAATTAGTTGTCGGCTATATATTGGGAAAATACAGGATTTGGGGATGGATATATAAACATAGTCTTGTTTTCAAGCCGAAAGACACAGTTAAATAGAACTATGAATTTAACTGAAAAATTATATGAACATTTTAAACAGTACGGCTTGGCTTGCATAGGGAGCCGCACAAGTTAAACTGATAATTTGTTTTTCTTGTTTATTCAATACTATAAGCATGTATAATTAGGCTCGCCGGTCATCGATTATCGCCGATAGACATCTAAAGCAGAGATTTAAACTCGATTTTTTCCACTCCCTTGGCGAGCTAATGAATGACAGTCGGGGAAAAGTCGCAGTTTTGTGATTATCTCTACAAGTACTTACGCAGCCGGCAAGTTACGGTCATTGAAAGGCTGTTGGAACGCTTTATATAATCGCTCTTAACATTGAATTATCTCTTAGTAGAAAATTGGTTTTATGCAACGTGAATGATTATACGTATGGGTAGTTTTGGGGTGGGCTTCATGCTACGAATATAAACGCTTGTTAATGCCAGCAACTTGCGTGGTCATTTTTTTTGGAAAAAGGTGGCATTATTTCCTTTAAGGGGAGATCGCTTAATTGAGACACAGTGGCAAGACCGAGGCACCTTAGTTTAGTGCAGTGATGAACACTGTAACGTCACAACAAGTGAGCGTGCATGTGCATAGAAGCTTTTATGTGTGCAGAAAATGCGGTTTTTAATTGTACTTGTTCACCCTCCGAACTTTTTTCCTCAGTAAAATTAGCAGAACCGATTTTTTCGACATCTGGGAAAAGTCTCCAAGACTTCGTTTCATTACACAACGCTAACTTCACACAAATTTTGATAAATACAAACTCGTTCAGGATGTACACTCGTCTTAGGGGATACTAATTTATTACTTTTATCCATTTTTAACACGTTATAATCCTACGCGTCAGCAAAATCACAAGTAATTGACTTTCTTATTGAACAGACAATGTAGAGACACAGTTTTGATGTAGTCTCGCGTACTTCTTTAGTTAGTTACACGACTCTCGCCAAGACTTACTTTTATACTATTGTTGATTAGACTATAATCACTATATCCAATATTCATGGGAACTATAAGGTCAAATTTTAATCTCCCAGGCCAATCCAGAAGAGGGGAAATCCCCCCCCCCCCAGTTCTCATACATTTTACGTAGAGGGATCCACTGGGATCCAAAATCTGCCTGCATCTTATGCTGTGGGATCCACTGGGATCCCAGATCCAACTTCGGGATCCAGGCACAAGTCTGGTATGTAATAATAATCCTGTGACACAACATGCCCATCTATTACTGGAGTTATGCATTATTCCTTAGACCTCATTTTTATTTTGCATTTTCCTATAGGTTCCTTTTTAATTTAGTGGGTTCATTCAGACATTTGTTCTCAATTTACCAATTACCTTCTTTGTGTATGGCAGAAGGTTCAACAAATCTATTGGAACATTATGCAGCTCTGTGTTTTGGTTTTACTTATCAGGGAGAGCACAGTAAATGTATACGTTTGAATGTATGGACAGTGATATTTTAAGTATATACCTTCATCTACAGCAATTTTAATTCATGTTTGGTTAATAACTGAGTAAAAATATTCCAGTTGCATTCTGCTGAGGATAAACATTACAAAACATCATGAAATGATTATGTCATGACAGAGTCTTCACATGAATGAATATTTATTTTCAAATTAAGCTGATAATCAACTTATTTACCCTGCTATTGCCTATGCCTATTGCCTCCTATCTACAGTTGATGATGATAAGGGCTTAAAGGAAGTGTGCCTACTCTTTTGGAATGTCAAATGTATTTGTATTACGGTAAAAAGCTATTGGTTTGATTATTGGATGCTATAAAATTCACGTCTTGAGCCCCTTTGGTTTAATTTTTACTTATAAAAAGTAAAATTTTTGCATATTGTTTTGTTTCAAAATCCATAAACGATCGCCACTATAAACAGAGTAAAGAAGATGTTATCTAGAATGGCGAACCAAAGACAGTAAACCCCATACGAACAATGTAAATAGTTATCGAGGCTCTGTTCGGCAGCTGCTATCAGCGCGCATGAGCTGTTTTCTTTTGGCCAGCGTTAAAGGAAATAGTTCACCTTGGACTGATTTTTTTTTTTCAAACACGATTTGATTACATTTTGAAATACAACTTCTTTTCGTATTGTCAAAAATAGCCATACATCGCGCCGATTCAGGACAGAAGTACGTACATCATTGATTTTATCAAAACTATATGCGTCCTCTGCAATGTCAAACATTGCATCAAATGAAAGAATCAAATGGCTCAGCCAATCAGATTCGAGAGTAGTCGCGTAAGATTACTGTATAGCATCCCGATGGCCCACATTCCTTGCACATTCTTTGTTAATACGTGCCCAAAATTCTTCGATCAAAAAGTGAAACAATATATTGGCTGGTGAGAGCCTTTTTCAGTCAAGAAAACTTGAAGCTAGGGGTTTTTCAACACGGGCTACAAAACTGCTATCTCAGTTCAAAATCCATGTTGAAGGTGAACTATTTCCTTAAACGCAGGCCGTTTGATGTATAAGGGTATAAGGGCAATGCTTATATAAGCTATGCTTACATTGTAATATAAGGGCAATGCTTCTAGTAGCGAAAGCTCTCTGGCGAATACCGATAATTTTGTGCTGCCAACCTGATCTTGGCGAATTTGGAATATCTCGGCAACTAAAATGAATCTGGAGAAATGGAGCATATGGCTGAATTCAGAAAAGTATGTTATTTAGACCAGTGTCAACAACTCCACATGACCGATGTGAGTACTGAGTAGGCACTAGAGGTGACAAAAGTTGAAATTTTCAGGAACCATACCGGTATCATAAGTTGAAGTTAAGAACCAGTGGGACCGAGTGCAATTAAATCTGGGACCGGTTAGGGACCATATAGCAAATAAATCCCTTTAAACTTATATAGAAATATGCACTCTACAGGAAATTAAACAAAACCATGTACATTAGCATTTAGCAAGTTAACTCGGAAACCATTAAATCAAAAACAAAATTGATCTGTAAAAACCTTGAAAGCATCATGTTGGGTCAAAGCAGGCCAGGACTACCTCATTGCCGCTCACACACCAATAATTATCAGTCAATATCATAAGGTGCATAAATGGTAAGAAAAACTAGTCATTTATTGCAAGAAAATCAATGAAGCAAGTTCTG